>CAUYON010055952.1:0-41356 GCA_963573935.1 Arctocebus calabarensis
CAAGCGCCTGTAGGCAGAGGCGGGAGGCAGAGGCAGGAGACTCGCTTGAGCCCAGGAATTGGAGGTTGCTGTGAGCTGTAATGCCACGACACTCTACCCAGGGCGACAGCTTGAGGCTCTGTCTCAAAAAAAATAAATAAATAAAAAAAAGTTTAGTTTCAAATAGTATAAGATATCTTTTAGATATATCCTGGCAGAAGTTGCAAGTATATAGTTGGAAATAAATCCTGGGATTTAGAAAAAATGTACAAGTAGCAAAATGTATCATGTTGGGAGCCAATTGATGGTACTAAAACCATGACATTAGATGAGATTACCAAGATGACGTCTCTCTCTAGAGGTCATGGTGGCCTTTAAAAGAATAGTTTGGTTGGGTATCTGTCAGTTTTATGTAGTTACTAGGAATAGAGACTCATTCTAGTTGCTTAAATAAAATCACCAAGAATAGGGGCAGCTTCAGAGACTGGATTCCACATGGACCTCTAAGAACCTCACCCATCCTGTGGCTTAGATTGACACAGCCCATTTGGCACAGAATCTATTGCATGGTGTTACTGGATGCAATATTGCCTTTACTAAAAACTTATTTAGTATCCCAGTTTTTCAATTCCATATCAGAAAGAGAACCTGATATGGAATATCCTAAGAGAACCTGATTCTTCATAGCAGGATATATATCTTAAGATGTAAGTCACTCCTTGCATATAGACTGGCTTCTTTTGGATTAAATTTTCATCTCAATGTGGTCACCTATGGTTGGTTGGGGTGATGAGAATTGATATCACATGGTACAAAACATGGACATAGGCAGAAAGTATGTATTACATCTATTTAGAGTCCTAAAAAATAATTCAGGAGTGTTTTTGAACACACCAGTTTGCTAATACTTTATCTCTTCTTGTTAGCTGAGCAGATGAGTTGGATGGAATAACTTTACTCTTCATACTTGCCATGCTACCATAATGATTTGGGAATTGTAGAATTTCCATTCATTTGCCAATGAAACTTATATGGCTCTGCCCATCTCACCCTGAATTGTTTCTGGTTGCCACATTTTTGTATCATATAAGTTTGCTCAAATATAGTTGTAGCAGATCACTGAATATGATCTCTCTCTCTAGAATAGCAGAGCATGGGCTGTCTAGTACCATTCAGCCCACTTAATATAGCAGGGAAAAGAATTCATTCCCACAAATATGTATGTGTGTTTTTAGACTGTTTCTGCAGTTTTGCTTGTATTTACCAAACTATCTCCTTACTTCTATACAAAATAGAGGTAGACATAGACAATTAGTTGGCATCACTTATAAATAAATGTGGAGTTCAGTTAATGGATGGAACAAACTTAAAGACTTTATATCTAATGTTAAATAACAATGAAATTTCTAATGTGTTAATAAGTTATTTAGAAAGAGTTTTTTATTAGTTACATTTATAAATGTTAGCTTTGATTATCTAGATCACTTGTCATGCCTTCATTACTCAATTATAACTTATATGGTAAGTCTTCCTCTAAATTGTAACCTTTAATTATCACTGGAACATTGATTTTTTGAAGCCTTTGGGTTACAATTGACCTTTACATTTTAAAAGAGAACTTTCTTTATCTTCTAAGCAGAAGGCAAAGAAGAATATTAAACCACAAAAAAAGAACCTTCAACTTGAAGTTTCCATATTAACTATGCATATAGCAAGTGCAAAGTTAGTTGTGATGCATCATATATCATAACTGTTTTATACAATTCACTGCTACTTATTTGGCTTACTATAGTTCAAAGAGAAGGAAGTCTTTAAATATGGAATTTATACAACACTAATTTTTTAAAACATTTTCTCAAGAGGAAGACTCTTTGATTTTAGAAAAATATTTAATTTTTTAAAATACCAATAGTGTATGTTTTGGTTAGGATAGGTTGTTCTATCTAAAAAAGCAGTAAGTGAAATTATTATCTAGTAAATTGGAAGGTATATACATTCAATGTGAATTATCTACAATGGGTACCAGGCTCAAGAACACTATGGGTTCCCTTCCAGTTGATTGATTGAACGAGAGGATGAAGAAGATGAAATTTCAAGAGACAAAGAAAAGTTTAAGAGTTAAGCTGGGCCAGGAGACTGCATGTCTTTCTTCTTTGTGATCTTAACACACATGCAGCATCTTGTCCCAGGCCAGCTCCATTTTTATTTCACACACCAATGTTTTAACCACAAATCTCATGAGGGAAAGGCAAACAATTCTGATATGGTTCTTGCTGTGCTTACATTTTCCTAACTAAACTATTTTTTTAAAACTAACTACGTTAATTGGATGTATTTACTTTTTACTTTTATTGTTCTAAGGTATTTATGGTCTATAACATAGAGTATGGGTTGATAAAAAACAGTCCCAGAGCAGGACATCAGAAAAGACCCCAATTAGGCCAGGATACAAATCACAGAAGTGATAATTAATATTTAAGAAGCTTGTTGCTCAGACAGACAGATGCTTCTGGTCATACCAAGGTGACAAAAGCAAAGAGATATTTTATCTCCTTATCTGGTCCAGAGTAAATCTTGCCTTCTTTAACAAAGTTTAAACATTCTGCATATCTAACTTTAGATATTTAAACACACTTCCTCTCAGAGCTAATAGCCCTGCGGTGAGTCTTGCCTGCATGGAGACCTCCACTGCCCAGAGTCTTGCTGGGGGAGGGGTGAAATTTCAGCAAGCTCCTTTTTCAGTTTTAAGGGTGCCAGTCCTCCAGCAGCACGTTGTACTGGGCTCCGGAATCTTCTGAATCCACTTTTCTCCTGTTTCTGTTTTCCTTTGCCCATCCTCTGCAATCATTTTCTTAATTCACTTCCTAACCTACTTATAACTAATACTTGAATATTGGTTTTAAGCTTATAAAATCATTATTACTAACAAGATAAGCACATCAAGATCTGACTCTTCCCTTAAGTACTCCTACAGGCACCCGCAAACTAAATTCTCAAATGAATGGGACTATTTCCATTTAAAGATTGATGTCATAATTTTGTATCCTTTGATGCATTAAGTTCTAGACTTGAAGATGACATTACCCATTTGAACCATTGTAAAGGGTACAGATAATGCACCTTTATAGAATGATGAAACCCAACGCTTTGGTAAGGAAAGGACTTTGAAGAGTAGCTGCCTGCTTAAATTCCTCATTTCGGTGGGTGGCTTCCCTATCTCAGGCATCAAGTGGCAGAAAAAGACTCCAAACCTAATCTCTTGATTTCCTGTCCAGTTGCTCTGTTCACTACAGTGAGGGCTTTGGTTTGAAAAAAGAGCTTTATGTTAAATTTTAAGAAACTCTATTTTATGTGATAGAGAGTAATCATTCAGTGGCCTATAAATACATGCAGACATAGAATAATGAAAAGAAGGGTGCACAAATGTCTAATTTTAAAACATTTATAAGACAATGAAAATGAACAATAACTGCATATTTGTTGATATTATGGAATTTATAAATCCCATAATGTCAAAGAGACTCTGGGCAGTATAAATTTATTTTAAGTATAGTATTGGCATTGTGGTAAGTATTAAAAAGAGCTCTTATAGAAACACTCACAGATAAAATAAAAAAATAAGTATAAATATAAATAGATTCATGAAGTGTTTAGGAGAAGGTTTTGTAGCAGGTGAACATAATGCTTGGCTAAGAACTTGGCAGTTAAGAGCTGCATGACTGCTGTGTGTGTAGAACCTCCAGGGAAGCTGCTACCTTGGTGGGCTCAGCAAGGGGCCAGTTCTGGTTTTCAGTTTTCCAACTTCAGAAAGTTATTTTTATATTAGACTCTAGAGAATTGATTGAAACCACCCAAGCTTAGTATTTTATTGATTCATACTGGGGAATCTCATTTCCAGTGGTGGGAATAATTATATGTACAACTTAGGATATTACCTTTGAAATATCAAAGTACCTGGGAAACTGAACTGGAGATCAAAAGGTTTCCTAAGAAGTATGATACTGGAGCCAAAGGAGGTGAATAGATTGTGGTGTGTTTCATAGTAGAACTGCCTGGAGACTTGCTTTTGCTGATTCTATTTTGTTCTTTTCTAAAAACAGGATTTCTTTTGGAAGGGTTATTCCTCATAACAGGCCCTCAGGTACATTGAAATGATTATTCCCACTTCTCTTTGACAGATATAAAGAATGTCATGACCTCATGCTAGATAAGTTTAATACCAAAACTTCAAGGTCGCACCAGTTTGGTCTTCCTAATTTAGTCCTTGGTCGTGTAAATTATGTCTGGTGGATGCTTTAGTCTCATTATCAATGCCTTTACACAGCATCTTTCTTATCTTGGTTGCCCCAAAGTCCAACATGCAGGGAACCAGAGGTCAGCAGACTATGCCCCACTCAGTCTGGCCAGAGCTTGCATTGTTCAGCCTGTAAGTTAAGAATGTTTTTTATACTTTAAAGTCTTGAAGAAGAATCAAAAGAAACAGGCTATTTTATGACCTACAAAAATTATGTGAAGTTCAGATTTTAGTGTCTATAAAGTTTAATGGCAATGAATTTAGCACAGTCATTTACAGTTGCAACAGGGTTCATATGGTTTGCAAAATCTCAATATTCACTATCTGGTCCTTTACAGAAAAAGTTTACTGACCTTGCAATATACTATTAATGTTGATTTAATAAATTAAACCTCTTTGGGAATGGGTTATGTTTCCAAATGGCTACCCTCCAATGTTGGTTCATGATTTTTAATTTTATGGGATTGATGTTATTCACAATATCTGAAGGATTATATTATTTATTTTCCTCATTCATCCATTTAATCACTCAAAACTCATTAGATGCTCACTTCATACAATTATGGGTTTTGTCTCAACTAGCGAAATTTGGATGATTAAACTCAGGTCTGAGTTTTAGAGGTCAATGTCATAAAGGAAAATTTTGCCCCTTGTAAAATCATTTTGAATGCAATTGTGTAGCACTAGACAAGATAGACTAGAGGTTTGACTCAATTTGTTTTAAGTTTTTGGTGGTTGGCTACCTACAGTTCCCTAATTCATGAATAAGCTTATGTAGATTTGCTCTCCTGACAATTCCTGTTCCATCACTTTTCATTTGTTTGATTAGTGATAGCACTAACGGGAACTGGAAACAGAGAGATACATCTGAATTTCTGGCAAATCAGAATTATGTGAGTTGATTAGGTCCATAATGCTCTGCCCATCAACACTGAAAGCCAGTTGAGTTAACACATGTCTGGTGTTCCTGAAGGCAACTGGAGTAGTTTGTCATTGTATTATAATGTAGTCCAAGATACTTCTACTTTTAATCCCTATTCTCTGTGCTGTTACTTAGAAGACCAAATGCAAAGTGCATTTTCTTTAGGGAAAACTTTAATCTTGGCATTTATTTTCAGTTCTTTAAACTCTCAGTCATCAAATCTATGCTTCTTAGATCTGGAGTCTTTACTTATGTTTTCAAACTGAAGATTGAAAGGCTGATTCCTTGTCCGTGAACCATCCTTTAACCCCATCTAGTCCTTAAAGCAGCTGGACTTTGCTCTTTTCCTTCCCTTTTCTTCCCTTCCCTTCCCTTCCTTTCTTTTCCCTTCCCTTCTCTTCTCTTTCTTCACCCCCAAACCAGGTTATACCTTTCCTTTCTTTAAATGTTTTCAGTGGTTCCCATTACACTCTCAATAAAATGTAACTTTCCTGTTTTGGCCTATGGAGGACAATGTGACCCAGCTCCACGTGCACCATGTCTCACATTCTCTCTTCACTCCCATATCAGTCACCCTTGTCTTCCTTTGAACATGGCACACTCTTTCTAGTTCAGGCCTTTGTCATTCACCATTCCCTCTACCTGAAGTATGCTCAGAACTTAAACACCGTCTTTTCATAGATTGTCTTTTCTCACTCTACATAAGGTAAGGTAGCCAAAATTCCCTCTCTCTATTGTCAAAGAAAAATTGCACTGGACAAATTTACCAGGCAACGAAGACCTATTCAAGACTGCTGCCATAAAGGGGAGCATGAACTCAACTCCACTGAAACAAAAAGCTATAGTGTTTAAGCCTTGTGTGAGCTAGTGGAAAAGTACTGGAGGATAAAAGAGAGGAGTCGGTCTGATTAGGCTATCTGTGTGCTAATTGGTGAAGTTAAACTCCTATCCTACCAGACCCTGCGAGACAGAGACCCTATTATCCTTGCTGATTATATTCAAAGCTATGGCCTAGGTCCTTGAGAAAAACATTCTGGGTGGTAAAACTGGCTAGAGGCCAGGAGAAGGTTTACATTTCAAAGGGGCAAAGAAAGTGTTTTCTAATGTAAGTGCTTTAAAAGGGAGATGGAGGAATTATAGTTAGAAAAAAAACCTATTTTAAATTTATCCAGGGGAGGAGAACCTTAAAGTGATACTGGTCATCATTATGCTCTGTCACAGAATTCTAGTTATTTCCTTCATAACATCATAAAAGTGGTTATTATTCAACTAGCTTGCTGAACTTTTTTTTTTGTCTGCTTCTGTAGGCTAGAAGAAACATGAGAACAAGCACTATGCTGCCCTGTTCTTTGTTTTACTGTCAGTCCTTAGGACACTGCCCAAAACATACTAGGAATTCTAGGGATGTCAACTGAACAAATATATGAAGAAGTGTAGGCGCAGAGGTCAGTGGAATCTTGGGGAAACATTCTGAGCATGATGATGATATCAGCAACTGGGTCAGTGACTGAATTTCTTACTCTGTAAGTGCCTGTGAATATACATGGTCTAAAAACACTGAAATCATGAATTGTTAACTAGCAATTGGAAGCCTGCTTAAGTAAAAACTGATACGTCGATATTAAATCATATTTGATGGGAAAGGTTACACAACAGTACATTTGATTAGTTCATACCATTTCTTTATGGGCTACTTCATATTTGTCCATGGCACATTTGCTGCTAAAGTAACACCTTGTACTTCTTCTTTTTTTTGTATTTGTGCTAAACATGTGCCCATTCCATGACTCTGCGAGAATATTAGTATAATCAAATACAGTTAAGAAAGTTTCACTCTACAGAGACATAATGTCAGAAGTAAGATCCCTAAAAATTTTGGGCACATTCCAAATTCATGAAATCACCAAGGCATCAGTATGACTTACATAATTAAACTAACTAAATTACAACATCTAAGTTGTAATATATTCATTTTATGCAAATGCATCAGTAAAGAGCAAAATGCTACAGTACTGGAAAATCATGTTTTTCATGAAAAACAAGGATGACTCATTAGGCATGCATCCCACAAGGTCTGTTTTGTATTCAGAGAGCCAAAAATTATAGATCACATCTCATTTCTAAAAAATTTATTTTATTAGAAACACTGGTTCTGGATGACTGACTCTCGAAAGCTGAGCTAATCAATCAGAAGATGATAATATCTTTTGGTTAAGGTTAATTGTACTCTCAATTGCCTTTAAAAGATCGTGATTTTATGGTAATGAGAGGGAGCTAATGTTCAAAAATTCAGATCACTTACAGTGAAATTTTTAACAAGAAGTATGATGCCAGTAAAGAATAAGCTGTTCTTTTAAATTAAATAATTTTTATGCATCATATTTTGTTTCCTTAAACACATAGTATGTTTGATTGGGAAGTAGAACACAACTTTTAAGATCTCAAAATTCTTAATTAAAAATTTTTTTTGGCAATTTCAAGTCGTATAATTGTTTAAGAATATACAGAGTGACTTACTGCACATGGGAATTTTACAGAATTTTTTGAGGTATATAAGCATGCTTTTGACCTGTGCAGATATCCCCCACCCTTAATTATCCAAACACATGCCAATGCTTTAGCTATTCTAGACTCTTTTTCTTTAAACGCACATGCCCAAGGATCTCACAATTTTCCTTAATTTCAGGAACCATCTGGACATATATTTCTTGTTTATGTTAGTATCAGAATCAAAAACTTACTGTAAGCAAGATAGATCAAAATATGAAAGATAGGAGTCCTAATTTCAGAGAGTATGTGTTCTGCAGGGTCTTCTTAGGGCATGTTATAAAGGTGTTGTACTAAATGAATGTAATGTCTGGGAAGTTAGAGAGCAGACACCGTGTAGAAGTCAAAGTAGGTAGATGTCATGGAAAAGGTTGCACGTAGGGTGGTTGCAGAAGGCCGGATGTACTTACAGGCACTGGCAATCAGGTCCAGATTCTGGTCCTCATGTAACAAATGTACAATAAGTCCCCTGAAAGCTACTGAATGCTTTTCATTTGTCTTATCCCTGGGTAACTACTATGCATTCAATTATTTGTTATGTTGGTGACCCCAAATGTACTACCCAGCCTAAATTTCATCTCTGCTCCAGACTAGCGTGTGCAACTCTTTACCTGACCTCTGCTCTTGGATATCTCACACACTTATCAAATCACCACAGTGCACTCTTGACTTCTTCTCACTCTACTCTCCCCAACCTATATCGACATCTTCATCCTAGCACCACAATACATCTTCCCATCTCTGTATATTCAATAGTTTCTCAACCCTGCGATTCATGCTGAATTCCTTACTCTCTGTTGATGTATACATTCAGGCACTTAATATTTTCTGCAAAGCCAATGGTTAAAATACTTCTTGGAAATGCCTTCTTTCCACCTCTGTTGCCTTCTTCTTGGCCCTGGGGATATGGGGAGTGAAATCTATAAGGGTGAACACCCAGGCAAGTCACTGTAGATCAATCTCTCTTCCACAATTCTTTTCTAATCCTCTTGGCCTTTAGCAATTTCCTAATAAGTGGGGACTTTAAATTTCTAATTTAATTAATTTATTATTTTCTGAAAACTTCATATTTGGTTATTCTTCCTGTCTCAAAAAGAACATTCTTTCAAATGTTCTTCAGGTCCAGTAATTGTGAATGTACATTTTTTTCTTCTACTTGGAAAATTGGGCATAAAACACAGTCTCTTCCTTCAACCCTTTGTCTTTCCTCTCCCCCCCCTTCCTTTCCTCTATCTTTCCCTCTGTGTCCTCTCCAGCTCTCTTTGCTACTATGGTTTGCAAACATTAACATTTGGTGTCATGACTTGTGCACGTACAATCTTCCTCACCAGGCCAATGGCCTGCACATTTCCCTGGGTCTGGATACATATTAAAGTTCTTCCTCTTACTTTAAATATATCAGCATCCCTTTCTAAACCTTTTAATTATATTTGGCATTAAGCTTAAGTACCTGATTGTATGTTTCAAAATTGCTGCTGAGACTTACTCACTCCTCTCCAGTCCTGCCACAGCACTTCTCTTTTTCCCTTCTCCCATCAGCCAATTTAGTGTGCCTTCAGCATCAGGCTGAGAAGAGACTGTGGAGAGAAGCAGATGGCATTGCTAATTGTACCTCTGGTTGCCAATGTGAGATATTTTCTGTGGTTGAATACCTTGGAGGGAACAAGTTCATTCTAGAACTTTCAGGTCAGAGATTCCAGTCAGTGACAAACCCAAGGGTACTTTTTAGACCAAAGGGTCATGAGATGTTTTCTAGAATGTAAGTAAGGATTTAGTAATCCATTAAACAGCCAAATCAATCTTGATTTCTTAAGTGCTCATGATGTAAAATGGCATAATATTTGTGTAGCAGAAGTCAGATCTTAAAATCTCAGGTATGCAAGAAATTCCACATTATTTATTTAAAAAGTGTAGTTCTAAGTCACCATCCAACTAAAGTGGAAAACCAAGTTCAGTCACTTAGTCTCTATTGTCTTATATTGTTCCAGTGTTTCAGTGTCACTGTTTAGACCTCCTCTGTCATTGCACTTCCTGGGACCTGTAGATCTCAGTCCACTTCTCCTTCTGAAGACTCTCAGCTTTGCTGCGCCATGTGGCTGTGCTCCCTCTGGCCTTCACCTCCAGGGCACCCATTTGGCCTAATCTCTTCAGTGGCCCCCAAATGCTGTATTTTCAAATGACAAGCCAAGCCATGGTTGCCTTCTCCTGAGCCAAATTTCATAAAGTAAGAATGACAGTTTTCCTCTGCCTTGAATAAGAGGTAGAGGAGGAACCTAAAGTAACAACAATAAATACCTTGTCACATTAGTCTTGGTAAATCTAGACTAGACCTAGCTCTTGGGAATATAACTGGCCCACTCTTGAAATTGTGGTGAGATGGTTTTTGCTTTGACATTCATCCATGTATTCTTTCAGAAAATATTTGTTAAGTCCTACAATGTGTTAGGCAAAGTCTGTGTACTTGAGACCTAGGATGTATCAGTAAGATGTTTCCAGCAGGAGAAGAGACAATGAATAGCATGTCATGGTATGATAAAGTGTGATCAATTCGATGGAAAAAGAAAGAGCAGAGCAGGGTGGGGAGGATGGGGTGACAGGCCTCCTTTTCACTATTTAAAGCTTTGCTTCTATTTTATCCCCTGCATTTGAAATAATTTCTCTCTCTCCTTCACCAGACTAACCCCAGGGAAGCCTGAGCATTGTTTGGTCCCTCAAAAGCCTTCTGAGGATAATTTGGGACCTGTATGAAAGTATGGAGCCTTTATGGAATTATAAATTGATACATTAAAGGGGAATTGAGATGAATTGTTTCCTAGGATATTTACAAGAAAGAAAAATTAAAGAAGAAACCCCAGGAGCCAAAGAGGGACTCTACAAGGAAGACAGTAATTACTACTGTTTTTTTATCTTTATGTATATACGTGTATCTATACTTTATTTACAAATATATAAATGACCAGTAATAATTATATAGTCTATAATATAGACTATGTAATTATTATAAATAGTATAAAATACTATATATATAGTATATATATAGTCTCTCTCTATATAAATATATAGTCTATATTTTATAATTTTATACTATATATAATAATTATATAGTCTAAAATATAGAATATATTTATATAGTCTATAATAATTATTAATATATAATTAATATATTAATAATTATATAGTCTAAAATATAGAATATAGTCTAAAATATAGACTATATAATTATTATATGTAGTATAAAATTATAAAATATAGACTATATAATTATTTTATATAGTATAAAATTAGGTGCTTAGGATTCCTAATTTAAAAGCAGAAGTTATGTTTTCTATGCATCAAATTCACTCTTTTCTTTCCAATTGTCCTTTATTAGATTTTTTAGCAAAGATGTTGCTCTAGATACTGGAGATTCTAGATGACTTTTCCTGCAATAACATCTGCTGAAAATGTGAGAAAATAATGATGGTAATATTCAGAGAATGACAAAGAGACTAGTGTTCTTTCAGTGTGGTTAAATGACCAAAATAATCTTTGGAGAGAAAGAAAGACAGACTGTGACAAAGTGGCTAAATTAATGACACTCAGTGGGCTAGAGGACTAATCACAGTAGCCAGGGCAAATTCAAAGTTCCAATAGCTGGGAGGGCTGGATCATATGGTGGGAGTCCAGTTCCTTCCATTAATGATCCTTAGGACCGCATGTAATATCTGATACAATTCCACATCAAGCAATTGGACATCAAGTCCAAAACCATGCTTCTCAGCATATAAAGCAAGAATCTATTTTCAGAATAAGTAAAAGTCTTCATTAACTCTCATTTAAATGCCGTGTGTCTTTAATGCTTCCCTCAAATGACATATATTTAAACCATATTTTACCTTTCTTGTTTCTCTATTTAATGACGTGTTTCACAAAGTGTTTATTCTTTATCCCTTACCCTGTTGCCTTTGGAGGGCAGAATTATTGAGATGTTGACTTCTTTCTACCAATTTATTTTCCTGTGTTCATGGACCATGTAAGATAGGTAAATGCTAGTTGTTGCAACAATTAAACCCTAAATCAGCATTTTAATGGGACAAAAGTTTATTTTTCACAGTCTTAACAATTCTACAGGGGTATTCCTGGGGAGCAGAAAGTGTTCTCCGTGTAGTAATTCAGGGACCCAGGTTCTGTTTTTTTTTTTTTTGTGGCCTTAATATCCCTGGGGGCCTCTAGGTCAAAGAGAAACAGATGGTAGAGAGTTTTTACTTTTTATATACAAGGATGGAGGTGACAAACACTACCCGCTTACATCCACTGGGGAGAAGTAATCACATGGTCCTTGGAGATAAGAAGACTCCAAGAAATGTAGTTCCTTGGTGAGTCAACAGCTCACGGTGCTGAATCTTCCATATGGAAGGAGAGTATAAAATGGTGTTGGGTGCTAGTCATCTGTGCTACACTGACCAATAGTCTGATAGACCCACATTCCTACTCCAACGTAACTTCTATGTATAAATTTATACATAGTAAGCTTCTTTTATTTAATGTCAGTAAATTTATTTTTATTATTTCAATAATTTTCATTTTATTATGAGTATTCTAATAACTTTATATTATGTCTTATTTCTCTCTCATCAAATTTCTTCACAGGACTGATAAATACTTTGCTTTTACATACATATTCCCTTATAAAGGCAAGGCAAGAAACAGTAAGCAGATTGGTTATTTCCACGTTGGCAGAGATAGAGATAAAGTATTCACTGTTAATGAACAACGTATTGGGTACCTCGGACCCATTTTAGCTCACTTCCTCTGGTAAAATAGGCCAAAATAGTGGGTAAGACCATGCATCCTGGATATTCTTTTCCCCAAGAACATCCTTGTCATGTTTGGGTGGTCTACCTGTTATGTGAGCATTTCCCCTAAGAATGTGAATCTGTGCCCATGAGAATATTAAGTCTTTCTGTGGCCTACCAAAAAGTTATTACATTATGTAAAATATTACAGGTTCATTTTTATGAAATGTATATTGTCATTGACTTCATTTTCTAAGTTACGTTTTTATTAGATCAAAAGTACATGATCATTTTAGTATAAAATGTAAGAGAAATTATAAAATGATGTTTGCAGTATCATTATTTTTCAGAGGTTATGTAGAGATAGGGGAAAGACTATCCCACAAATAATAATTTCATATTTTTATTTGGTATCAGACTGCTCACATTATATTGTTAAGAGAAAAAAGGAATAATTGAGAGGCTCTTTTCCCAGTCTTAGAGATGAGAACAAGATTGCCTCATCTTTCTCCCTTTAAATATCATCAGTAAAACAGGATATCCATATATCAATGTGTTTTTTCAAAGTTGCTAGTCATTTGCTAAAGTATTTTATTACCCAATTTTTGGAAGCATAGATATTACCAAATCATCTTAGAAGCGTCAAAGTTTAATGTAAAAAGTAAGCATTTACTAGCCTCTGTCAAAAAGAAAAAAAAAATAGACACAATCTCATGTTACATTTTTATTCATCAAGAGATTTCAATATCCTGAAAAACACTACTTTCTAGTTCCTAAGCATAGCAAGACATATGATATTTAGAGTTAAGATTGTCTTCCTAATGATAGTATAAATTTCACTGAATTAAATCATAGGGGATCATGGAGTATTCCACTTTTTGTGAACTGGTCAACTAGTCCTGGATGGTAAACAAGTAGACACGTGTACTCTGAGCATTTGCTTCTTTGTTTTCTGGTATCAACACTTAAAGGGGTTGTGGTTGTATCTTCTCCTTTGCTAGTACAGTGAGTTTTATGAGCTTGGATCTAGTGGGGTGGCTACTATCAGGGGAACAGTTCAGCTGTGTAAAAATTACATAAAATAAAACCTGTTTTGGCAATAGCAAGGAAGGCAATTGCTCAACAGTAAGCTTGCCTAAGCCTGAACAGACGGAAGAAAAGCAGAGCAGACTGCTCCACAGATGATGACAAGCAACAGTCAGACCCAAAGATGGGTGGCTTGATCCAAAGAGAACTAAAGACGCCATTTGCATCTGATGTTGGAAGAGTTAAGCCATGCTTGCAGTCAGTGTATGTCACTGGAAGCTGCTTTAAATAATGTGATGCAACACAGATAGTTTATGTATTTGCAAAGCCAGATGGGATAAGACATATGAATTTTAGAGGGAAAAAAACTGGCAAGAAACACTTTTATAGATGTCACTTTACACTAATGCATTATGGAGAAGTGAGCTAATGGGCTTAGGAAAGATAGAATTATCATGAATATTAAACAGAAACCTCAGATTTCCTCAGGACTTTAAAGTTTACGGGAATCTCATTTCCTACAAGTTATATAAAGAAGAATACACTTTCAATCCCTACTATCTCATGCTTAATGAAAAAGCCAATGTTTGTGTGCATGCGTGTGTGTGTGAGAGAGAGACTGTGTTTCTTTCTATCTCTAGATGCAGATGAAAATATATACCAGAACTGAAACTCTTGCATCACTCTTGATATTTTACTTCCATATCTTGAATTAACAGACTTATAACTAATTTCTCAGAGTTACAAGTTCACTTTTAAATAAACATCTTACTTGGAAAGAATTGTAGCTTTAGAGAAGAGTTGCAAAGATAGCACACATGTTTCTGTATACCCTTCACCTAGCTTCGTCTCATGTTAGCTTCCTACATAACCTTGATATACTTATCAAAACCAAGAAATTAACATTGATACAACACTATTAACCAAGCTACAGCCTTCGTTATGATTCTCACTTCTTTTGCTGATGTTCTTTTCCTGGATATCCAGGACGCTGCATTGCATTTAGTACTCTTGTCGCCGTAGTCCCTTGAGATCTGGGGCAGTTCCGTGCTCTTTCCTTGTCTCTCATGACCTTGATGTTTAGAAGAATACTGTTCAGGTATTAAGTAGAATGCCCCCATTTGGTTTTTCCTTATATTTTCTCATGAATGGACTAAAAATTGGGGCAGAATACCACACAGGTGATGTGCCTTTCTCATCGCATCATCTCAGGGGTAGACGCTATCGGATGCCATGTCTGCCAAGTTTCTCCCATAAACTTACTATTACTTATCTTTTTAAAAAGATCTTCATAACTTTTATCCAGGAATAACATATAGGAGAAATAATGAACTACTTTAAAATATTACTCACATTAGGTAAATAGAAAGAAATCAATTTTAATTCCATTGACAAATTGACAAAGGTATAGAATGTGGAGAAAGTAATTCTTTGCCTCCTGAACATACAAAAAATAGAATATATAGATAATCCCTAGATTAGCATTTTTAGAATGTTACATGGACATCTTCTGACAGATTCATCGTTGCCTATGTATATATAGCAATACTAAGAAACGAAAACTGGGTCTTTTCTCTGTTACTGTTATTTCCCACCCAGGTTCTTTTTGCCCACTGCTTGAGAAAAGCCAAAACACTGAGAAAGCAGAATCTCATCAGAGAAAGAGTTCATTAGACATTAGGCAAAAGGCAAGTTCTTCAAAGTATAATGTTGGTGCTTTGATGGGAATTGCATAAAATCTGTAGACTGCTTTGGATAGTATGGACATTTTAACAAGGTTGATTCTTCCCCGTCACGATCACTGTATGTTCTTCCATTAGTTAATGTCTTCTCCTATTTATTTTTTCAGGGTTTCCTTGTTCTCTCCGTACAGACCTTTCATATCCCGTTTGATATATTCCCAGGAATTTCATTTTCTTTTAAGCTACTGTGAACAGCTAATTATGTCTTTGATTTGGTTCTCAGTTTGACTATTATTGGTATATATGAACTGCTATTGATTTGTGGGCATTGATTTCTATCTTGAGACATTACTGTATTTTTTCATTTTTTATCTTTCATTTTCCATCTTTCATTTTTTCACTTCCAGGAGCCCTGTGGTTGAGTCCCTGGGTTTTTCTAAGTATAAGATCATATTGTCCACAAAGAGGGAGAGTTTGACCTCCTCTTTTTCCATTTGAATACTCTGAATAGCCAATTTAATTTAAAAAAATAAAAACAAGTCCAGAGTCATCACATTACCGGACTGCAGGTTCAACTACAAACATATAATGATCAAACAGCAAGGTACCTGCACAAAAATAGAGATATAGATTTTAGATCTATGAAATAGAATAGAAAACCTAGAGATGAATTCAGCCATGTATCATCATTTGATTTTTGATAAACACAAACAAAAGCATGCACTGGGAAAAATAATCCCTACTTAACATATGGTGCTGGGAGAACTGGTTAGCCACAGGTAGAAGACGAAATTGGACGTGCACCTACATCACCCACAAAAATTCACTCTAATAGGTTGAAAGATTTAAATTTAAGACACTAAACAATAAAAATTCTACAAGAAAATGTGGGAAAATCTCATGATGCTATCAGCCTGGGAAAAGGATTTGCAAAGACCCCCTTGGCAATTATAGCAACACCAAAACAATAAATGGGACACGATCAAGCTAAAAAGCTTCCACACAACTAAGGGTACAACAACTAAAACAAATAGACAAAAATCAGAATAGCAGAAGATATTTGCAAGGTGGAAGATTGATAACTGAATCCAGTTACCAAAAGATTGATAACTGGAATCTACAGAGAACTCAAACTAATCAATTAGAAAAGAGCCAAAAATCCCATTTATAAGTGGGCAAGATATTTGAACAGAAACTTCTCTGTAGAAGACAGAACAATGGCCAAGAAACACATGATAAAGATGCTTGTTGTCAGAGAAATGTAAATCAAAATAACCTAACCCCAGGGAATACAGGCCACATCACAAAATCCCAAGGCTGCAGATGCTGGCATGGATGTGGAGAGAAGGGAAGATAATTTTGTACTGCTGTGGGACTGTAAACTAATGCATACTCTATGGAAAGAATCTGGAAGAGAAACCTCAAAGAGTTAAATGTAGACCTTCCATTTGATCTAGCAATGACATTACTAGATACCAGTACTTTTCTATTTTTCTACCCAGAAGGAAAAAAAAAACAAAAACATTTTACCACAAGGACATTTGCACTAGATTGTTTATTGCAGTTCAATTTATAATCACCAAGATGTGGAATCAGCACAAGTGCCATGGTATCAACCCATGAATACCATAACTGTGGTATATGTATCCCATTGAATACTATTCAGCCATTAAAAAGATGAACACTTTATATCTTTTCTGCTTACCTGGATGGAATGGAAGCACATTTTTCTTAGTAAAGTATCACAAGAATGGAAAAGCAAGTAACCAATTTACCTAGTGCTAATATGAAAACAATAGATACATAACTACACATTCACAAGAGAGAAAAACACAATTATATTCAAGGTGAGGAAGGAAAGGGGAAAGGAGAGGAGGGAAGGTGATTGGTAAGCTCTCTCCTGTGTGCCCAATGTGAGGATGTACAGCACTAGGTGTGCTGGCTCAACCACAACTTGAACTTTACCTAAGACTGTAACCTAATATTTTGTACCCTCATATTAATCTGAAATTTAAAAAATAATAAAATAAAATAAATAAAAATATTAGTCATTAAGCGGCCAAGGAAAGATAGGTTGAATTTCTGAAATCCCTCTCCCTGAGAAGCTCTAGCATGGGAGTTTTAAGGTAAATTTGGCGGGCAGGGGACTTGGGGAATTGGCATTGGTGATTGGTTGGGTCAAGGGTGAAATTATAGGAATGCAGATATTTTTACACTAAGCCAATTCCCCAGTAGGGGCCATGGGACAGTTTGAGTTAGTTCATGGTGCCAGTGGTTTTATGGGAATTCAGGGTCTAGAAAACATCTTAAAAGGCAATCTTAGATTATACAATAGAAGCGTTGTTTACATGAGTGATTAAAAGGGGAGTTATAAATCTTGTGACCAAACTCCTAAACAGTAAGCAATTATCTGTTGGGAAGCAGGCTAGAGGCAGAAGTTGGTTAGTTTTTAATTATTGCTATATCTTGTCAAGCTTAGACCATCAGTAAATTTTTAACCCCTTAGTTTAAACTGATTTTTAGGGATGATTTTACTACTCTCTTAACTTTGTTACTTTGATTCTCTTTTATTTTATTTATTTATTTATTTATTTTTTGTAGAGACAGTCTGACTTTATCACTGTGGCGTCACACAGCTCACAGCAACCTCCAACTCTTGGGCTTAGGCGATTCTCTTACCTCAGCCTCCCGAGTAGCTGGGACCACAGGTTTTATTTATTTATTTTTTTAAAGAACATGACCATTTAATCAGTTCATTTTGGCTTAGGTAAACAAGGTGTTCAAACATTTGATAATATTTGTCTTTTAATCTATCATTTAATTTGGTGTGTGTAGACTCTACTGGACTCTCTTGGAACTCTAAAGAGAAAAGCAAATGTAAATGTAAATATTCAGAGACCACCTTGGTCTCTCTCCCTCTCTCTCTCTTTTTTTTTAGTTGAAGCTGTCATTGTTGTTTAGCTGCTTCAGGCTGGGTTTGAACCCACCAGCCTCGGTGTATGAG
Organism: Arctocebus calabarensis; assembly: GCA_963573935.1. Classification (NCBI taxonomy): domain Eukaryota; kingdom Metazoa; phylum Chordata; class Mammalia; order Primates; family Lorisidae; genus Arctocebus; species Arctocebus calabarensis. Next base: position 18,230 of record CAUYON010055952.1, read on the forward strand.
GCCGGGGCAGTAACCATTGTGCTACGGGTGCTGAGCCTTTTTTTCTTAAAAAAAAAAAAAAAAAGAAAACTTGTTTTAATGTTTATGGAAGGAAGGAAGAACCAGTCAGCTCTTTGGCTCTATTCATTTTGCAACACCTCATTCTTTTTTAAACAGACTTGACAGTTAAGTCAAAATATTCAAACTATACTTTTTTATTCCAAATGGCCCTAAAGGGCCTGACTTACCATTCCTGCGGGAATGTCTCAGTATGAGCACATATAGGAGAGAAAGGGTGGTCAGGGAAACACAGAGATTAGTGTGGGGGAAAAGAAAACGCTAAGCCTTCAAACTATCCACTAGTTCTTTTGTGCAGCTAATAAATGAGACTTGGAAGCGAGAACCCTTATTTTGGCTGGATTTGCAGGCACCAGGTCTGGGACTGAGTATGGGATGTTGAGCTAAATGCTGTGCTTAACATATGGAGGGCGGCCGAGAGGTGAGAGAGGCTGAGCGGTGTCTAATTGTCTATATTAAGATGTAAAAAATGCCAGATTAATTTTTTTCAAACATTCCTGTTGCTTCAAACCTTTCGTGCTAGACCTGATTACTTCGTGTGAAACTGTTGAGATAAATCAGAAAAAGGGCCTCAGTTTCCCCTGTGGATGTTCACCGGGAGAAGGAAGAGATTGGCTGCAAGATTTGTCTTAGAATCCATAGGAAACTGAGGAAATCTCTATAGAATTAAATCTTCCTGAGAAAGATTAGGCCTCCCAAATTCTCAGGAACAGAGGACAGACATTCGATTTCACTTCTAATTGCATGTAAACTTTAAAGAACAGGAGCACCTCAACTGCCAACTGGTCCAGCAATGAAGAGCAAGGTAGGTGGCTGACCGATGGCCAGGCCAGACAGCAGCCATGGGTCCTGCTGCTGCATCAGATGATAACAAGAATTTCTGCAGCGATGACCGCTGGAATCATCTCCCAGCTGTATGTCACTCAGAATATTCTCCTAAAAATATTTCGTTCTCGAAGAAGAGAAGGAGCAGCCACAACATGCCCCCCTTGACTGCTGAGGGACATCTAGGGTGCCTGTTCTTACATGACACTTAGATTTCCCTGCAAAGGGCAGTGAGATGCTGTGGTGATGGCGATAAATGAGCAGCCACCGTGTATCGTTTACCTCTCAGGTTCCTTTTTTTTTTAGGACAAGCTACATGGGCCTGTAAAAATCGGGATTAAATTCAACTGCAGGGAAATGATTATCTTAAGGTGAATTGCTGAAGAGGGAGACTGCAGTCGCACCTGGAGGCGCAGTGGTTTATGGGTAGAGCTGTGGACAGATTCGACCCTGAACAACTGAAGCGTTTACCTGCCAACACTGCAATGCAGTGATGTTACTAATCCTAACAAAGTTAAGAATAAAAACTGAGCATTTATGCACACTAGTCTGGAGAAAGAGGTCTTTAAATTACCTTTCAGACTGTGAGCTTAATTGAATTGCTCCCATTTTTTTCAGTCTAATGATAGCGGTTTTGCTGGGTGAGATCACCCTTCTTTGAAATCTGCTTTTTTTTTTCTAATAGCACAGGATCTGCATTCTTCACCTTTAAAGAACATTCTCAACAATAACTAATGCCTTCCTTTCAACCGGAATGCGCCAGAATCCTAGCTGAAGGCCAGCCTCACCGACTTGCGGTCAGGATGAAGGAGGAGAATGTATATTCTATGCTTATACAGCTTTCTGAAGAAATGGACTATCTACAGTCAAGTTATGATTATGGTTACACTCGTTTATTTGTCAAGTGCTAAGAAATACACTTGACAAAGCAAAAAGAGAAAGATAAAGACAAAATGTCTATCTCATAAATAATGTTACTTCAGGAAAATAAAGTTCGTATGCATCTTCTAGACAGATATATGCATATTTTATTATTTGAGTACTGTATGAAGTTCTTTTCATATTCTGTTGGCACATAAAGCTTTTCCCCACTGAAATCATTCACTGTCTTTATCATCTCAGTATGAAATACAGTGTGTGTTTGCTCTTCAGAGAGGGCGTTTCCTATGAAATCTCTCAGAATCCCAATAATAATATTGGCTATTCACTCCTAGGTTTTTGGAAGTCATATTTCTGTCAAGGTATACATGCATCCTATGCAAATTATCATTTCAATTTTTTTTCTTTCTTTTTTTGGGATAGAGTCTCACTTCATCACCTTGGGTAGACTGCCTTGACATCATAGCTCACAGTAACTTCAAACCCCTGGGCTCAAGCCTTAGCCTCCTGAGTAGCTGTTACTATAGCGCCCACCAAGACACTCCAGTAGTTTTCCTATTTTTAGTAAAGATGGGGTCTCACTCTTGCTCAGGCTAGTCTTGAACTCTTGAGTTCAAGCAATCCACGCACCTTGGCCTCCCAGAGTGCTAGAATTACAGGTGTGAGCTACCATGCCCAGCCTGTTTTTTCAAATGTTGATGAAACTTTCTCCCTTACATGTTACCATTGTTCTGGGCTAAAACCTGTTTTGAAACATTCAGATTAATTCTATCTGAATGTATTTTAAAAAGCACTAATAGAGCACCATGTTCCTGGCACTGTAACAAGTCCTTTATAAGTATTAACTCACTTAAATCTTCATAATAAGCCTTTGAGAAATACACTATCATCACCCTCATTTTACAGATAAAAAAATGAGGAGCTAGTTGCTGGGAATTTATTAGAAATCAGTTTGATTAAAACCAAGGAGTCTGGCTCCAATGTTCATATGCTTAACTGGCATGTCATGCCCTTCTGTACCGTGTATAAACTGACACTCCGTTTTTTCATGTTAAAATTCTTCTTTTCCACAAAGAGCCATCTTTTCTTTGACTTTTTGAATTTTTCTTTACTTCTATCATCAGCTGTAAAAGCTAGCTTTAAGGTGTGAGGGGAAGTAGTGTTGATCACTGCATACACATATGGTACATGTGTAACTGTTGTCACATGGTCATAGCAGGGTGGCTGCTCCAGCGCCCAGACAGCCTGGGTGACTCTGTCTGTACCTTGACCTTTCAACACAAGGAACTCAAATTTGCCTCATAGAAATTACAGGTTACTGCATACCAGAGACCTGAATTGCTCTGTAATATTCCAAACCATGGGTGTTAAACCCATTAAGTATCAAGATTTTATTTTAGTCAGTGCTTACAACCAGCAAAGTATTTTATTTTTTTAGATGTTTTCTAGACACCACCACTTCTATGTGTACACACATACTTTTTCTTTCCTGTAGTTCCATTGTGAAACATGTTTCCATAAGATCGTTTATTTTTGAATAACATTGCAGTAAAACTCTTTGTCAGGTCAATGGGAAGTATATGTTTTCCAGAAAAGTTACTCAAGTATTTTCATCTCTACCTCTTGCAATCTCCTTTCCCACTTTTCCCCTCACCTGGTTTTGTTTGTTTATTTTTCTTTATGCACAATGTTTATATGTATCTTAAAGCAGGCTATGCATTCATGCTAAGTCAAGATGTAATTTGCTGAATTTTCCCAATTAAACATTAATTATTTTCACAGCTAGAATTTTCAGTTAAAAATTAAGGAAGCCAATTTTAAAAGTACACAATGATTAAAATACATTTATGTGGACTCATTTACTACACATAGAAAAGCTTACAAAACCGTGTGAGGAAGTGATCTCTGCTACATATGATCAGTGATCGATTGCTTTCTCCTTTTTTTCATTGATTATATTTTTCTTTACTAGCTTTTCATTTTTTCCTTCTCACCAAAGTATTGTATACCAGGAGGCATATGCTTTTTATAATACTTTATAGAAAGTGTTTCCTGACTCTTATATTTATACTATAATTATATGGTTTGGTTCTTGCTATACTAACCACTGCTCATCTAATGCTTTTGCCAATAGCTTGAGAAATTTTAATCCAATGTTTTCCTTTTCTACTCTTTCTAGGGCAGTGAACTGAATGAGAATTATAAATTAGTCTCCAGCATGTCAGTAATTCCCTGGCATGAGAATCATTCGGGAACCTATTAACAACGCAGGTTGCTAGGTTCCTGCCTTGGAAAATCTGACTCAGGAAGCTGAGACTGGGACTCAGAAATATGCACATTAATAAATAGTCCTGCTGACTTTGATTTGTCTTCCATGGAACACACTTTGCAAAACAGTTTTGTTCAATGCTAAATTGCCTCCACAATATCATCTCCTAAAGAGGTTCTAATGCATGTCAGTTGATATGCAAATTAAGCACCAAGAATAAGGAAAGAACAGAATGGCTTACTTAGAAACTATCTTTTGCCACAGTTCACGAAATTATTTCATCTATTAAGTGTTTACCTTCTCCTGGTTTCTTAATGTAAAGGGACAAATTTGAGTAGTTAGAGAAAAGTTGACAGATTATTTGAGTATTGGTACTAATGTCCCCCTCCAAATATTCTGTTCTTATGTGATTTTTGCATTTTGAGAATTCAGTAAGATGTTAATAAACAAGCAGGAAAGTTATATTTTGGTTATAAAGTACTTCTTGAGAATACAGTGTCTCTTATCTATAGTTCACTGCCTCAAATAAAGACATGTTTGGTACCATTTTGACCCTTACCTTCCCAAATTACAGAAAAGCATATTTAAGAGCAATTCTGGAGAACAGAAGACATGTGACATAAATTTTCGGAGGAAAGCTTAGTAAGAATTTAATTTAACCTGCCAGTAGCACTCATAATCTACAATGGTTCCGAATAACAAGTATAAAGGAAAGAATTGAAAGGGAAAAATACTAGGCGGCTCCTGTGGCTCAGCAAGTAGAGCGCCGGTCCCATATACCGAAGGTGGCGGGTTCAAGCCCGGCCTTGGCCGAACTGCAAAAACAAACAAACAAAAAATAGCCGGGTGCTGTGGCGGGCGCCTGTAGTCCCAGCTGAGGCAAGAGAATCTCTTAAGCCCAAGAGCTGGAGGTTGCTGTGAGCAGTGTGCGCTTAAGCCCAAGAGCTGGAGGTTGCTGTGAGCAGTGTGCGCTTAAACCCAAGAGCTGGAGGTTGCTGTGAGCAGTGTGACGCCACGGCACTCTACCCAGGGCGATAAAGTGAGACTCTGTCTCTACAAAAAAAAAAAAAGTGAAAGGGAAAAATATATTTTATCACTGCCTTGTTGAGTGATTAATTCTATCAAGAGTCTTCTAATACTGATTTAGTTTCTCTGGCATGGTTCGCCTTTTTCCTTAGCATTTAACTATTTTCCCCAAATCCTCATGAGATTAGGGTTTGAAAATAGCAGAAGGGGAGGTAATCAAAGATGGTGGCCAAGTAACAGCTTCCTTGCAACTGGGCACAGTGAGTCTGGGGAGAGAAGACACCAGGCATCTCTGGCTGATGGGATCTGCCCAGAAATATCCCTTTGGGGACACATGGAGTCAGTGAGAGACTTCTGGACCCCATGAGGAGGACAAAAGCAGTGGAGAATTGGCAAGTGGTTGCGTGTGTTTGGTCTAATCCCGCTGGTAGCTGTAAGTACAGTAGCAGTGAGATTGCAAACTGGAAAGGCCTTATCTGTGAGCTGTTTAGTTTTTTTTTTTTTTTTGACTTGGCATTCAGTTGAACTACCTTGGGAGAACTTGGGCAAAGAGTGCAGAGGACTTTAAGCATTGTCTAGGACCCTAGATTGCGCCACTGAGGATGGAGCTAATAGTGTTCAGCTGTGGGCTGTGTGGAGCCATCGTGGGAGAATTGCCCCTGCAAGTTCCACCCTCAGGGTCACAGAGCAAGGATTGGGTGGGAGACCTTAGGTGAATAATCTAATAACTGAGCTGCTTAAAGGTGGGACTGAGATGCCTTACAGCGTTGGCCCTCAGGGGCATACAATGAGACTGGTTTTGGCACACTGGATAAGTGGACAGCCACTTTAAGAGTGATCCCAGTGACAAGTGCTTTCCTGGGAAAGCTTCTTGGCTAACTATTAGCCAAGGTTAATAGTTTAAAGTGCATTTTAGGTGGACTGAGGAGAGATTTCTGCTCTCCACACTGCGGGGATTAAGAAATCAGCAGAGGCCTCCAGTCTCCATCTGGTATAGCTATATTAACATTGTGATTAACATCCCATACCCCAGAAGATCACCTGTTGTCCAGACAATATTCAGCAAGATGCATATACTGCTTTGTTTTTTTCTTTTGTTTTTTTATGTCAATATTTTTCCTCTAGATTTTTCTTTTGTTTCTTTCTTCATTTTTCTAGTTTGAATATAATTTTTCATTTTTGCCTTCTTTAACAATTAGAAGTTCATTTTTGCTAGTGTTTCTATGCCAATTATTTGGTTTTCTCCCCAATTTTATCCCGTAAAGTTTTCCATTTGCTTGTTTTAGTTTGATTTATAGCATTTTTGTCTTTCCTCTCTACTTGGTGGAGATGGGGTACTATGTCTGAACAGTCTGGCAAATAGCTGCTGAGTGCAAGGGAACAACCCAACCTGGCACCCCTAGAGGAAAGAGGTTGGGGATTTTTAAGGTTGGTTCAAAGTACAGTACTGTACACCTATATTGCTCCTGTCTCCCTCTTTCTGTGCCTTTCTTCTTTTTGTCAATATTCCCTTTTACTCACCCCCTCTCTTTTCTCTTTTTTCTTTTCTTTTTCCCTTCTTGCTCTTTGATCGTCTCATTCTTTTAGTCCTGTACCAAAAGGACTCATTGAAACCCCAGGCCAGAGTCATGGTAACTTAAGGAGCAAGAGGAAGTGAAAGGAAAAATAGGGCAAGGAAACAGATAAAGAAAATGCTCATGAGGAAGAATCAGAAAAATCCTGGCAACATGAAAAACTAGTCCAGAGCAACCCTCTCTCCCCCCAAGGGACCATGAGGAAGCTACTGAAGAGGATTCCACCTATAAAGAAATATTAGAAATGACAGAAAAGGAATTTAGTATACAGATGATGAAATGAAGGAAATGATGGTAATGATGAAGAAAACTGCTGATAAAGTGGAAAATAACCAAAAGGAAATCCAAAACTGGAATCAAATAAGAGATAAACGATATGAAAAATATAGAAAGGATATGGCAGAGCCCAAGAAACTGAAGCAGTCAATTAGGGAACTTAAAGATGCAATAGAAAGTATCAACAACAGATTAGACCATGCAGAAGAAAGAATATCAGAGGTAGAGGACAAAGCTCTTGAGATAAGTCATATAGTTAAAGAGGCAGAAAAGAAAAGAGAGATAGCAGGACTTTCACTGACAGAATTATGGGACTTATGAAGCGTTCAAACATACAAGTTATAGACATCCCAGAAGGGGAAGAAGAATGCTCAAGGGGAATGGAAGCTATACTAGAGAATATTATAAATGAAAATTTCCCAAATATCACCAAAGATGCTGACACAATTCTTTCAGAGGGATATCAAAACCCAGGTTGCCTCAACTCTAACAGAGCTTCCCCAAGACACATTGTGATGAACCTGTCCAAAGTCAAGACAAAAGAAAAGATTCTTCAAGCTGCCAGGAGTAAGTGCCAGTTGACCCAAAGGAGCAAATCCATCAGGGTGACTGCAGACTTCTCCAGTGAAACTTTTCAAGCAAGAAGACAATTTTCATATACCTTTAATCTACTGAAACAGAACAATTTCAAGCCCAGAATTGTATATCCTGCTCAGCTAAGCTTTAAAATTGACAGAGAAATAAAATCACTTACTGATATGCAAACATTGAGGAAATTCACCACAGCAAGACCAGCTCTACAGGAAATACTTCAAACAGCATGGTACTGGCACAAAACTAGAGACATAGGCATTTGGAATTAAATAGAAAATCAGAAAATGAAATTAACATTTTACAACCACCTAATCTTCGATAAACCAAATAAGAACATAAACTGGGGGAAAGACTCCCTATTCACTAAATGGTGCTGGGAGAACTGGTATCCACATGTAAAAGACTGAAACTGGACCCACACCTTTCTCCACTCACAAAAATTGATTCAAGATAGATAAAGGACTTAAATTTAAGGCAAACAATAAAAGTCCTCAAAGAAAGCATAGGAAAAATACTGGAAGATATCAGCCTGGGGAAAGACTTTGTGAAGAAGACTGCCCTGGAAATTGCAACAAGAAAAATAAACAAATGGGACTTAATTGAACTGAAAAGCTTCTGCACAGCTAAAGAGACAACAACTAAAGCAAGCAAATAGACAACCTACACAATGGGAAAGATTATTTGCATATTTTGAATTAGACCAAAGCTTGATAACTAGGATCTATAGAGAATTCAAAATAATCCACATGATTTTAAAAAGCCAACATCCATATATCAATGGATCTCTAAAGAGACTGATGAATGGGTAACAAATATATGAAAAAAATGCTCATTATCCCTATTTATTAGAGAAATGTAAATCAAAACCACCCTGAGATACCATCTAACCCCAGTGAGAATGGTCCACATCACAAAAGCTCAAAACTGCAGATGCTGGCGTGAATGTAGAGAGAAGGGAACACGTTTGCACTGCTGATGCAAAACCTTTTTGGAAGAAAATATGGAAAACTCTCAAAGAACTCTAGCTAGACTTCCCATTTGATCCTGCAGTCCCATTACTGGGCATCTACCCAGAAGGAAAAAAAAGTTCTTTCATCATAAGGACACTTGCACTATACTGTTTACTGCAGCTCAGTTTACAATCTCCAAAATGTGGAAACAGCATAAATGCCCACCAACCCAGGAATGGATTAACAAGTTATGGTATATGTACACTATGGAATACTATTCAGCCATTAAAAAGAATGGAGATATTACAGCCTTTGTATTAACCTGGATGGAAGTGGAACACATTATTTTTAGCAAAGCATCACAAGAATGGAGAAGCATGAATCCTATGTCCTCGATTTTGATATGAGGACAATTAATGACAATGACATGGTAGGGGTGAGGGAAAGGGAGAGCAGAGTGAGAAAGAAGGAGGTAAGGGTGGGGAAAGGAAGAGCTGGCAGAGAGAAGGAGGGAGGGGATGGAGCCTTGGTGTGTGACACAACTTTCGGGGGCAAGACACAACTTTTTGTTGTTGTTGTTGTTGTTGCAGCTTTTGGTCGGGGCTATGTTTGAACCCGCCACCTCCGGCATATGGGGCCAGTGCCCTAGTTGTTGAGCCACAGGCGCTGCCTTGCAAGACACAATTGTAAGAGGGACTTTACCTAACAAATGCAATCAGTGTAACCTGCTTTCTTGCACACTCAAATAAAAAAAAATAGCAGGATGATTGCTTTAAAAATACACAGTACATCAACTTAATTTTGACTCAATCAGATTCAGTAATCATTAAATATCTTGTAAGACAATTTTATTAATTCCTGTAAGAAAATATTTGTCCTTCATCTACAAGCCTTTGCGTAATAAAAATATAGTACAACATTACAAATTTTAGCAACAATAAACAAAATTGCTGAAACTAAAACCAAATACCTGTTAAGACTGTTGATCAAGCCCTTCTAATTGGCAATGTATTCCTGGAACTAATTACCTGGTTTTGTAGATTGCTGCCATGCATGCCAGGCTTCTGTTTATATCAGTTGGTTAGAGCATCTTATTGTAGACTGAGTGTCAAAACACTTGGCCATTTCTGGATCTTATGTAATTGCTGGTCTTTCATAATTAATTGAACTTTTTAAGAAAGAAAACTTCATTCTGCAGATCATAATGAAGCTAGGGATTTGTGGGTGGTTCAAAGCAAATCCATCATTGCTATTGAAAAAAACAACTCAAAATGTGAGTCCTGCTAATGGCACGTCAGTAACATCCTTGCGTGTGAATATGATATAGCACCAAGAGCCCTCCTGTGTGGTCCTCAGGTGTGATTTATCCACCTTTTTTAACTAGCCAGCTCTGTGACCTTTGACAAATCACCCAAGTCCCTTAGATGAAGGCCAAGGGAAACTTGAGTTAACCACATGAAATTACTTTCAAAAATTCTATAAAAATGCCTTATGAAGGCTGGGCCTGGTGGCTAATGACTGTAATTCTAGCATCCTGGGAGGCCAAGGTGGGAGGACCACTTGAGGTAATGAGTTCAAGATAAACTATCTCCTCAAAAAAATAGAAAAGTTAGCTAGGCATGGTAGTGGTCACCTACAGTCCCAGCTACTTGGGAGGCTTAGGCAGGAGGATTGCTTAAGCCTATGAGTTTGAGATTGCAGGGAACTATGACAAGGCCACTATATTCTAACTTAGGCAACAGAGCAAGATTCTATCTCAATCCCCCTCCAAAAAATAATGAAACCAAAAAACAAAAACAAAACCCCAAAGCTATATGAAAATAGTGCCATTTTATTATGGTCTATATGCACAGAAAATTGCTAGGAATTCTGGACAAGAAAAAGACATGAAAATCTTGTAGAAACTAGCAGGGAAGCTATTTAACTTGATAAAATCATAATTGTAGAAATTTTATAAAGCTTTTCTTTAAAGATTGTTTGATTTTCACTGAGTCATAATAATCTTTTCCCTAAAGTAAAGAAATAATATGTATCTACATAGTACCCACTATATGCTTGACAGCTTTAGGTACTTAACAAAAGCTAGGTGTCAACTCTTGAGAAGGCTAATTAGTTTTTTGTTTTGCCTCATACCTGGCACTGGGGAGATGACCTCCCAGAAGCATGATTTCAGGGTCAACAAGACTAATAAAATAAAATGTTAGTTCCTGCTCATTTCTGTTGGTGTTTCAATAATCCACAGCAGAATTTCAGTTTTCTATTTTAAGACTTTAATCTCAGGCAAAATTCAAATCCTCTCAGAATTTAGCATGCATGAATTTTTGAGGCTTCCTGAGAGAAGTCTCCACAGTAAGAAGAAAGTGAGTTTTTTCTCAAGTGTCTAACACAGATGGTGCCAGTGATCAGAATGGGGTTCATTAAGAACTCCAAGTTGAAGAGAAAGACTACAAAGTACTGACCTCCTAAAATGAAAAAGGCATATGGTATGAGTAGTGGAGGTGATGTATATGGGAATAAAAAACTGAGGCCGACAGACCAATTGCTCACTTTGTAACACTTTCTAAGGCTTGCTGCCTTTATGCTAGAAAGAATACTTAAATGTAGCTCTTCAACTTATATACACCTCTCAGTTTTGTCTCACTCCAAGTTTTCTCTGTTAATGAAGGAAGGAAAGTAATAAGAGTGGCAGAAGGTAACTCAAAATTGGTAATTAAAAACTAAGAAGAACAGAATATCATCCTATTATGAGAGTTATGTTAAATATACTAATTTATTCAACACATACTTATTGGATGAAAAACAAGTAACAACCAGATTCAAAACCAAATAGATCCCATGTATATAAGTGACATGGATGGATATGAGTGCTAGAGAAAAAATAAAGAAGAATAAAGGGGCTGGGAAAAGCTGGGGCATGGTTGGTGTTCTTAGGCTTATTTCATGCGAAGTGACCGGAGAGGGATCTATAATAAATTTATATTGTAGAAGACTCTCAATTGAAGTGAGGAGGTTGATGTGGAGACACGCGAGTGAAGAAGCTTGCCGGGCAGAGAGAACTGTAAGTGCGAAGGTCCTGAGGCCAGTGCATGCTCCTTGTGCATCAGGACTTGAACACCAGCGTAAACGGAGTGATGTGGCAGAGGATGGGAGCTGTAGGAAATGAGATTCGTGAGGCAAGCGGGCACTGATTTCTCACTCTGCATGACATTGTAACACACAGAGCTCTACTTTGAAAGTCTTGAGAATCCACTGGAGGAGGCTTAGTGTCAGTCTGATTGCTTTGTTAGGACTAGACCAGGGAAAAGCAGAGAAAGGCAAGAAACCAGCCAGGGGCAACGATGGTTTAGAGCAAGGTGGGTTGATGGCAGTGGTGAGAACTGGTTTAATTGTCAACGAATACATTGATCATGAATTCGTTCATTAAAACAAATATTACTAAGCAGTTACATGAGTCAATCAGAGCACATTCTATGTTGGGGAAGATAACAAACAGGACAAAGTCTCTGCTTGTCATGAGTGCACAGCTTAAAGGAGGCAGATGTGCAAATACGTTTTTAATTTCTTGTGTGGTAATTGAATTGAGTACAGAGGAAAGAGTGATTCCTTCTACTTGCAGTGGTTCTCAACCTGTGGGTTATGACCCCTTTGTAACAATGGAAATACATTCTGCATATCAGATAGTTACATTACCATTCATAACAGTAGCAAAATTATAGTTATGTAGCAGCAATGAAAAGAATTTTATGGTCAGGGGTCAACACAACATGAGGAAAGGTATCGCAGCATTAGGAATGGGAAGTGGCTGAGAGCATCTAGAAGAAAAGGGGTCCTGAAGAAGGAGGTTAAGTTAGGCAGAAGATGAAGGAAGGCAGAAAGGGGCTCCTGGACAGAGCGGGACAGACTGGACAAGAGCCCAGGGTCATGGGCAGAATGGGCAGCATGGCATATTTGGGGGGCGAGTACTGTGAGTAGTGTCGTATGACTCACGTGACACCGACCACAGCACCCACTAATGACTCATGCCAGGAGTCACAGTGAATGGAGCTGGGGAAATCTGGAGTGAGGAGGGGGGAGATGATGAGAGAATTTGTGTATTGTAATGAGGTTTGCACATTTCTGGCAAAATTGTGGAGAATCATTAAATGATTTTATGCAAGGAAATAGGATTGGTTTTATATTCTAGAAATTTCAAAAGTCTTCACAGATAGGAGCATTTCCATTCAACACTAGGTATAGAGTTACATTTTGGTGACAGCACTACAGAGCAAAAATATTATTTTGCTTCTTTTTCAAACTTAATAAAAAAACAATTCTTTGTTGTCCATTTATTGGGTTGGACACAGGGCAAAAGGCATGGCTCATGTGAGTTCATGATATCTGCAGCAGTGGCCTGTGAGGAAATCACTTTTGTTATGGCCTCTTTCAAAGATAGAGAAACCCATGCTCAGGAAGTTTGCGCAATTCGCCAAATTCATAAAGAGCTAGTGGCAGGTGGGGCAGCTGGGCTGGGCTTCTAACTCAGCATCACTGGCTGTGCTTTTAACTCCTCCAAGTGGTGCTTTGACGTTCTTGGAAGAGCAATGAAGGTGACCAGGACACTTCTAAAGATGGATTGTATTCAATCAAATCTTTTTGAAATAGGCTGCCTTAAATTGTAATTTCTTAATTTACTTAGATCTGTTACAAAGAATCAAAAGAAATGAATTGTATCCCAGGTATCAGGAATAAATTCATTAAGGGTTTTGCTGATTTTCATATAGCTTTGTTGAGTGGCTCATTTTTCATTAGAACTACCTGGCATCAATTTTGACTTACAGAGATAGCCAGCCAGCCAGTCCACTTTAGATATGTCCATCCGAGCCAGGAAAATTTTCTTGAATGATAATTTCCCACTCCTTTGCAAGCCTTTTTATTGATAACCTATGGAATTGGCTGTAGTTGGAGATGTCCAGTCTCTGATGCTCAATACAGTGGAAATTTTCTGCCTAAAGAACTTCAAAGAATAAAGGACTGGGGTTGGACAGAAGGAGAGAAAGTGATTCTCAGAAGTTTGAATCCTGTTGGGAAGAATTTATTAGGGACTAAGATGTAATTACTGATACATTGGATTTGCTCCTAGAACTCCTTTCAAATATATTCTTTATTAGAAAAAAAAATCCAGACTAAGAATTTCTCAGAGAATTACCAAGTTCTCTGGAAATGTACAGAAATGTAAAATCAAAGGCAAAGTTCAAACGGCCCAGTTTCTAAAAAGCAGATAAGTTGCATGCAATGTGTGATTTCATGCAAAAAAATACATAATTTCTTATCCTGCAAATCTCTATAAACAAATGGCCCAAATGAGCTCCATTGAGCATTAAAAAATATATAGAATAATTATCCAGATTGATTTGTTAAAATTTATTGAAGAGGATGATTGAAAATATCTACAGTAAATAATTATGACTTACAAAAATGGATTAAAGATTTAATTCAGTTTAAATATTTTTACATTTCAGCAAAATAAAGAAAAGGAACAAAAGCTACTTCTGAAATATTGTACAGGCCTTAACATTAAGTTACCATTTATAGTACCATAGCTAAGGCAAGATGCATCCTTGATAATATAGATAAAGCTGGACAATGCACTACTCTGTTAATGTTTTCCAGTATATTCTGTTGCCTAATTTTTTAATATAGTATACACTGCAATTAAATCACTTTTATAGTGCTCATCCAACTGTCTTGCATTATTCTGGCACTAGTTAGCTTGGCTCCTTCAATGTTTTAGCTGTTTCAGCAAATTTGTCCATGGATCAAAGTCTTCAGTCTTCTTTAAAGGATAAGTTTTTACCTGGCTCAATGCCCTGTGTTATTCAGACACCAGCAGTCATTTGCTATGTCACTCCTCATTGCTCTCGAGGTTAAAACTGCTTTTGTGGAGGTGGCTGGCCAGGGTCTGTCATAATTGTTCTCTTCTCTGTTGTTATGGAGATGAAGATCATAGTTTCTTCCCTGCTTACTTTATCATGCCTCATATCCACCAGCACAGTAAACAACCGATTAGGTGACCTACTTAGGCCTGCCAGCATGAATTCACAGACTTCTGCTATTTAAGGTGTGTGATTACTTGAATCTTCCCCTGTGGTCTAGCTTTTTATTTTCATTATCCTTGCATTTTTCAGTGTGTTGTTTTTAAGTGGATTTGTTTGGTTTAAATACTTTGTTTAATTCCTTCTGTTAAGTAAGAAGTAGAAAATCGGTTACCCAGGCAAAGAAAGTGAATTTTAGATTCATCATTATTGACACAATCCCCAAATCCTTACTTATACAAAAATACAAAATAGTGCAGGTTGCCCCAGCAGTGCCCCGATGTTGTCAGAGACATTGACCACCACTCTCACAAATCTGGGCAGCTGAAGAAACGAAGGGGCAGAGGAGAATGGAATTTGGTTGAATTTGTTTTATTTTGCTTACTGTAATGGATGAGAGGAAAGAAAGCATTAGAGGTTGAGCTAAGGTCTGATGAGTAGTAGAAAAAAAAGGTGTGCTTTGGACAACGTGATTTACAAGGAAGGGTTTGGAGAGCTGAATTCAAATTTTGACTGTATGGAAGATGTTTTTGGTGCCCTATGCAGAATTCCATTACCGGGTTGGTATTCCATCCCTCAGTTTCAGAGACAGCTGAAAATGCTTCACAGCAGCCCGGAAAGCCCTTCCCACTCAGGAAGGGGTGTCTACTCTCTTCGTCCATGTGGCCTACGTTCAAAAACCTATGTTCCAAACGTGCAGCCCTTTTGCCTTGAGTTGGGGTCAATTCTTGGTGGACTTTATGCTCCCATGGACTTAGGGATCTGGTCAAAGGTAGACTTAACCTGTGACCACATCCTTGCCGGGCTCTTTCCCTGTTTCTGCATCACTCAATCAGTACGGCATTTC
This sequence comes from Arctocebus calabarensis, assembly GCA_963573935.1. Lineage (NCBI taxonomy): Eukaryota > Metazoa > Chordata > Mammalia > Primates > Lorisidae > Arctocebus > Arctocebus calabarensis. The sequence goes on from CAUYON010055952.1 coordinate 33,598, forward strand.
CTGAGAGCTCTACGTCAGTGAGTTTCATGTGTCTGAATCCCTGTTTCAGGCTCTGCTTCTAGGAAGGCTGAACATAGGTTAGTTTCAGCTTCCTGGTATATAAACCAGGTCCCCAATTGCTTCTGCTCAGTGTCCTCTCTGGTGAAGTGAGGGGGAGTAGTGGCACTCATTGTTTTCTTACAGTTCTCATCAAGACCATTGGATCTTTTCTATCAGTCGGAGTCTTTTTTGCTTCAAATGTTCCATGGATTCTTTAATGCTATCTTTGATAACTGAAGCAGGTCGATAATGACTATGTTGTCATTAAGTTCTCTTCTTTAGCTATTTTTTCCCTCTGCCCTCTGGAAGGGGGAAGTCCACTAGTTAAAGCAGTGTGGCTATGAATGTACTGATGATTCCTAACTCCAGGAATGTACGCCAGTAATATCAGCCCTGCTAGTGGGAAGGAGGTAAATTCTCTCATCTCAGCTGTTTTTTAACTCTGGAAAAGAAGATACAGTTTACCTTTTTTTTTCTTATTCTGCACAATCATTAAACAATGCAAAAAGAGAACATCCTTCGATAAGAAAAAGTCCAGCAAATTATCTGAATTAACATCCACATAAAGGTTCATAAAATATAGAAGAATATTAGAATAGTCTTAGAATTACATAGAAGAACAGATAACCTTATGGATGATATTTTGCCAAGACAAGTTCTGTGCTGCCTGGTTGAAAGTACAGCCTAAGATAAGAGTACATTTCACTTCCCATCCTTATCAAGCAAGACCCTCTCCATAGAATGTGAACGTGTGTAAATTGACATCTCATCTGTGATGTTCAGTTGATTCCTATTAAACTTTTTGAAAGTAGAATTATGACCCCAAGCTCCAAGCACAATCTTAGCCAACACAGCAGCTTGAAGGCTACAGGGATGTTCAGACAGCCCTGTATGCCGTATAATGATGAGACATATGGCTTCTTGTTAGATAACAAGAGTGAAGCACAGCTGCATGCAGCTGCCCCCACCCCACCCCCCAAGTACTTGAGTCTGGAATAAAGATCAGCAAGTCACATCTGAGACTACTCACTTAGACAGAATAGCAATTTCTTCAAACGCTCAGACAATGTGAAGGGCATAGATAAACGTACAACATACAAAACTGGTCTGTACATGTACACCAACTGCCTCTTTGGGGCAGTAAATTAAAAATGGCTAAATTGCTTTGGAGCTTCATAGATGTTTGAATTTTAAATGAATGGAAGAAGATCTTATTGACTGTTTACAAGTTGAAACATACTTGATTCTTGTTAACTATTGCTGCTGTAATTGCTTCTGGACTGAAATTCCAATAAAATGTAAATGGAATACAGCCTTAACAGAGGTGCTAGTGTTTCTCTATTTGCCTCTCCCCCACACCCCCGACCTGAAAACCCTGTCTACTCTTCTCTTGAGAATGTGGAACCTTATAGAGTGAATTACCAAGGCTTGTGGCCTTCTGGCTTCCAGGTGGTTGTGGCAAATGGGGGCACTGACCGGAAGCAGGCAGGTGGGAGGACAGAAGGGTTGGTCCCTGCACCCTGCCCTCTTTCCCCCAGGTCGCCAGTCTGGCTGGAGCCACCTAATCCACTCTACAGCTGCAGCTGAGTGACCCCTCTGGCATGGCGGCAGCTCTCCTCTGATAACACCATTTCCTTCCCTTACCCTCCAGCTGGCGGCCCTACTGCACTGCCCTTTGTGTGCCCACTCCTGTCGAAATACTCCTGCACTTAATTCCTCCTAACAATCTCAGGGGAGTGCTTTGCGTCTTTCCAGGCCTCTGGCTGTTCTCTTTCTAAGTCCTTCTCAAATACATGCTTATAGTGGCTAGGGTCAGGGCATGGAGCACAGAAGACGGGAAAAGTGCAGATCGGTGTATGTTGGGGAAGAGAGACATCCCACCGTATCCACCACACACACTTCTTCAACTTTCTCCCTGCTCATGATTTCTCCAAAACACCCCGTCCTCCTCTGACTCAGGTGTTCCTTCCAGCTTTTCCTCTGAGATATCTAGTAGCAAAGTGTTTGTCACCTCACTTCTTTAGTATTATGCCCAACGTGATAATCTCATACAGACCTTCATTGTCTGCCTAAAATAAAGTCGCAACTCTTGACCCTCTATCAGTTCACTTGCTTAATTTCAACCACTGGATTTGTCTCCAGCCAACACTACTTTTTTATATGTTTACAGTTTCTTTCTTCTCTCTCTCTCTTTCTTTTTTTTTTGACAGTCCCAAACCGTTGTCCTGGGTAGAGTGCTATGGTGTCATAGCTCGCAGCAACTTCCAAGTCTTGGGCTCAAGTGATCCACAAGCCTCAGTTTTTCTATCTTTTTAGTAGAGATGGGGGTCTCGCTTTTGCTCAGGCTGGTCTCAAATCGCTGAGCTCAACCTGTCTGTCTGCCTTGGCCTCCCAGAGTGCTAGGGTTACAGGTGTGAGCTACCATGCCTGGTCTACAGTTTATTGTCAGTAGAATATCTTTTTCATAGTTGTATTTTCAGCATTTAACACAATTTCTTGCACACATTGGTAGCAAAATATATATTTTTTGAATGAGTGAATATTAAGAAAAAAGCTCATAAGTTTTTACACTTTCTTTTTTTAATATAATATGGACTAATTTATCTACAAGCCCAGTAGCATTTACACTTTCTTTTTTTTTAATATAATGTCCTTTGACTTCCTCAAAAAGTAGAGACAAAAAAATGCCTGTTGCCATTAGAGTTTTGCCAATATACCTCATGAAAGCGTCTTTAATTTGTACGTGAAGTAAACTACAGGTTAAGTTCTTTATGCAACTTTAAAAATACTATTTCATTCTGTTTCTATTCATTCTTCTAGGTAAAAATGAAGAACAGCAACAAAACTACTAACTCTAGCTCAGGCAGCATGTGCTTGGGTAACATCGTGAAGTGCAGAGAGAAGGAGAGAGCCCAGAATACTGATTCAGATTTAACAAGAATTTCCTTTTTGCTTAATGAATAAGGAGGTGACATTAGATAATGGGGGAACTTAAGGGAATTTAAGAAACGTGGGTGCAGAAACCACATCAAAATCATTGAGTAAAGCTGTAACACACAGCAGCTCTGTCAGACAGATGTGCTCCTCTTGATTTTTAAATGTGTCAATACAGGAGAGTCTCAATCTTCAGTATTTTCTAAGAGTTGGAAATTCTTACTCTCCAAATATTTCCCTTAACACTTGCCTGCATTCTCCAAGACATACACTATGCTCATTTCATCCTATGTTGAGGAGATACATGCAAATATTGGTCACTATCTTTGGTAGAATCATCCTAAGTAGAGAGATCATTTATTTACCTTATTTACGACTGTCATTCAACCAAAATAGAACCTGCTATACTTAGTGGGTGCTCAAATAATCATTTGCTGAATTGAGATTTTTCTCAAGACTGCTTTGACTATTCATGGTCTTTTGCATTCCATATGAATTTTAGGTATATTTCTATTTCTGTGAAAAATGTCATTGGTATTTTGATAGGAATTGTGTTCGTTTGGGCGATGTGGACATTTTGACATCATCAGTTCTTGCAACTCATGAGCATGGGATATCTTCCCATTTATTTGTGTTTTCTTCAATCTCTTTCATCAGTATTTTATAGTTTTCAGTGACAGATGTTTTGCCTCCTGCGTTAAATTTATTTGACAGTACTTTATTTTTGTTTTGAATGCTATCTGAAATAGATTTCTTTTCTTAATTGTTTTGGATAATTTGTTCTTAGTATAGAGAAATGCAATTGAGTTTTAAATGTTTTTGTATCCTTTTCATATTGTTTATTAGTTCTAATAGTTCTTTAGTGGCGTCTTTGGTGTTTTCTATATATAAGATCATGTCCTCTGCAGAGATAATTTTATTTCTTCTTTTCCTATTTGTTTTTTTTCCCTGATTGGCCAATACTTCCAGTACTGTATTGAATAGAAGTGGTAGGATTGGGGCATGATCTTAGTGACAAAACTTTCTACTTTTCACCCTTCAGTATGATATTAGCTGTGGGCTTTCATATATGGCCTTCATTATGTTGAAGTAGAGTCCCTCTGTTCCTAATTTGTTGAGAATTTTTATCATGAAAACAAGTTGAATTTTTTCATCTATTGAGATAATCATAGGAATTTTATCCTTAATTCTATTAATATAGTCTATTACATTTATTGACTTGTACATGTTGAGCTAACCTTGCATCCCTGAAATTAATCCTACTTAATTGTGGTGTATGATCTGCTAAATATGCTGTCAAATTCGGTTTGCTAGAATTTCATTGAGAATTTTTATGTCTGTGTCCATCATAAATATTTGCCTGCAATATTTTTCTTGTTGTATCTTTGTCTGGCTTTGGCATCAGGGTAATTCTGGCCTTGTAAAGTGAATTTGCAAATGCCTCACCATTTTTAATCTTTTGGAAGAGCTTGAGAAGGATTGGCATGAAATATTCTTTGGATGTTTGTTAGAATTCACCAGTGAAGCCATCAGGTTCTGTTTTTTTCTCTGTTGGGAAGTTTTTAGTTACTGATTGGATCTCTTTACTCCTTGTTGATTCTAGCCCATATTTTTGTGTGAGCACTCAAAATTCTCGGTAAAACTGAGGAAATCTGAGATTTGCTTGAACTCTGACCAGATTTAAACATACCATTCTCAAAAGCATTAAGTCCAAGGTTCTTAAATCAGCTTATACTTTTATAAAAGCTTGGGGAGCTTTATGAAAAAATTCTGATGCCCAGATGTCACACCCAGAGAGAATGATTTAATATGTTTTCAATCACACCTTTCTATTTGCACTTTGAAAACCTTTTCCTCACATATTGTGTAACAGAGGGTTGGCACCCCTGCCTTAAAGGATCCAGATTTGTGCATTTGTTCTTGTATTACCTTGCAACAACCTTATTTAATCTTAAAGAGCCTCTGATAACAACATGACCCAAATGGCTGACGGTTTTGCAGAGGTTGGATGCTTATTCAGATATCATGAATCTTTGCGTGTCATATGGATGCAGCCTTATGTTATTATCTAACAAGGAGGATTAGTTGGAAAAAACACGAACATATTTATCTCTACCAGAGTGGGAGGAATTATGCAATTGCTAGAGTTTGCTTTGACTCTGAAGAATAGGTCACATAGTTTTAAGCCAGCCTTCCAGCAGAGATAGAAACATCGGACAAAATGCTTATCTGACATATCCATAATAATTTAACATACCATGCCTTTCCTCATTCTGTTGTTCATTTGTATTGTCAAACATGATAGGTGAACAAAGGCAGCCACACTGTTAGCATTGAGATATTACAATGCCTTCCTGTCTTTATCATCTATTTTCTTTCCATCCATCTCTTTTCCTTTTTTCTCTGCCCAGCCTTTTATTAATAGCTTTCCCTCCTCTATCTCAAGGAGCTTCGGTGATGAGAAGGGTTATTTTTTATTATAAGCAAGTGACACTGTGATGAATCTTCCATATAATGTATGTAGTATGTACATTGCCTTTCTTAAGTGATTACTAAAATAGGCAAATAGAATGTTAATTGATGGAGACTTGTCCATTACTTTTGAATCCTCCTTTATGAGGGGAAATCACAAAGATATACAGCAGCAATATGCTCGTCTCTGAGCAAGGAATCCTTTGAGCTACAGACAGCTAGAAACTCTAATGTTTGATGCTTTTAAAACAGGCAGCAGAAGGTCCTTTCCTGCCAGATTTCATGGGATTGGAGGGTTTGTCTATTGGCAAATATGGCAAATGCTCCCAAGGGAATTGAGCAGATATAAAAATGTATCGTTCTAATTATGTCTATCCAGATGAAAGATTTATTTGAGCTCTTTAAACATTTAAATGTGTTCCTTTGGAATTATTTAATAATCATAAGACACTTTATGAAACAGTTTTGTCTTATAATGGATCCCAAGAGGTAAGAGAAGAGCTGCTGGGGGCAGGATTTCAGGCCCTGCGTTGGTAAACCTGTCACCAAACCTCCTGTTCTAACCAATTAGCTACTAGCTGGAATCCAACTAGAAACATCATTCCAAAATAAACACAAAACAAGTGCTATAAAAGAGGGAAAAAAGAAAAGAAAAGTAAATGTAAATAAATATTGTCTAGTAAGGATGAAATCCAGCTGAATCAGGTATTTTAAACATAAACAGAGAAGGGCAGAGGGTAATTCTGGTATTATTAATGTATACAGAAGAATGAAGGCTAGAATATTTGTAACATTTTTGTCTGTGTTTTCTCAGTCTAACAACAAGTTCTAGGAAATTCGGGGATGTGGGGAGGAGTCAGTTTTTCCTAATTATTAGGTAATTTAATCAAACCAAATGATCTCGTTTTCTTACTCAGACACATATACCCGTAGAATTATCAAGAGCGCCTCTGTTTTGGCTACATCACCATTATAATCATCATCAAACATTAATTAACGTTTGGGCAAGGTGGTAATCACTGGTGTTGTTAATGGTAATGAAGAGGTTTTGGATATATCAAAGTAACCATATAAGTTGGAGGTTGAAATTTTAATCTCCAAGACGGAATGAACAAATATTCAAAATACCAAACAGAAAACTATTAAATAAAAAAGGTTACAAGAATTCTATGCAGATTCACTGGGTTTGCAGATAAAGCTAGGACATATTTGGATCAGAATTAATCTACTTAATTAAGCCCCCCAATGGAGCTACCCCTACCTGCCGTGCCCTAGACCCCTTTAGTTCATATTTTACTAATGAAGAAGGCATACTACACATTTTTAAGTATGTGAAATTATGAATAGTTACTTTAATTTTCACATACTTGTGATTTTAAAAAAGAAAGAGCTCGTACTTCCTGTGATACAAAAGAAGGAATTGAGGATAAGCATTTAGATTACTTTCTGACTCGAATGCCTGAGATGGTCAAAGTCTTTTATAAGTGTTAAGTGTGAATAGCCCTGGAAACAGACACACTGACGTTGGAACAATAAGTGGTCTTTACTGAATGTCCACTATGTGCAATATCCTGTTCTAAGCACTTTGCTTGAGTTCATTCATTTAATACTTATAATAGGTACCTTAAATGGAACAAGGACATATATCTGATAAATGGCACGGCTGGTATTTGAATCCAAGAATTCTGGGTTCAGGGTTTATGCACAAAACTAACACTCTAGAGTACCTTGATATGTTAGAGTGAATTTTTTTCTTATCTTTCTTGCCTGTATCCAGGATTCTACCTCAACCTTACAACATTAATTACTTTTTATTACATGCATTTTAGGCTATTAAAAGTTCAAAGCGGCGGAGCAAGATGGCGGACGAGTAACAGCTTCCTTGTGGCTGGGCACAGTGAGACGGGGGAGAGAGGACTTCAGGCATCTCTACCAGGTGGGATCTGCCCAGAAACTTCCCTTTGGGGACACAGGGAGACAGCATGAGGCTTCTGGACACCCTGAGGAAGGCTAAAGTGGTGGAGACTGGGCAAGTGGTTGTGTCTGTTCATTCGGTCTGATCCTGTCAGCAGCTGTGGGTGGGGCAGCAGTGGGACTGCAGGCTGGAAGGGCCTTGCCTGTAAGCCGTTTGGGTTTCTTTTGCACTTGGCACTTGGCTGAACTGCCTTGAGAAAACTTGGGCAGGAGTGTGGGGTTTTTTGAGTGTTGCCTGGGGCCCCAGACTGTGCCACCAAGCCAAACGGAGCTGCCAGTGTTTGGTGGGGGCTGTGTGGAGCCGTTGTGGGAGAACTGCCCTGGCAAGCTCCACCCTCAG
>CAUYON010055954.1:0-49487 GCA_963573935.1 Arctocebus calabarensis
TTATAGGGATACCTGAAAATGATGAAGTGGCATCACAAGGCACAGAGTCTCTTCTTTATGAGATTATGAAAGAGAACTTCCCAGACATGCCAAGAGATTTTGAAATTCAGATAGCAGACAGTTTCAGAACCCCAACACAACTCAATACAAATAAGACATCCTCCAGGTACATCATAATTAAATTCACTAAAGTTAGTATGAAGGAGAAAATTTTGAAAGCAGCCAGATGCAAGAAACCCATAACTTAGAAGGGGAAGAATATTAGAATAACTGCAGATCTCTCTGATCAAATCTTTCAAGTTAGAAGAGAATGGTCATTGATTTTTAATCTCCTAAAACAAAATAACTTTCAATCAAGGATCCTGTATTCAGCTAAACTGAGTTTCATTTATGATGGAGATATTAAATACTTTAATGACACCCACATGTTGAAGAAATTTGCTATAACTAAACCAGCTCTGCAGGATATTCTCAGACCTATTCTCCATAATGACCAGCGTAATCCTCCAATGCAAAAGTAAACTCACCCAGAAACTTTTTATCAAATTCCAACTTCCACAGTGATGAAAGGATTAAAAATGTCCACTAGAATTTCTACAGATTTTTCAATATTTTCAATTAATGTGAACAGTTTAAATTGTCCTCTAAAGAGGCATAGGTTGGCTGACTGGATACAAAAACTCAGGCCAGATATCTGCTGAATACAAGAATCTCATCTTACCTGAAAAGACAAATACAGACTCAGGTGAAGGGATGGTCATCTATATTTCAGGCAAATGGAAAACAGAAAAAAGCAGGTGTTGCAATCTTATTTGCAGATACAATAGGCTTTAAACCAACCAAAATAAGGAAGGATAAAGATGGACATTTCATATTTGTTAAAGGTAATACTCAATATGATGAGATTTCAACTATGAATATTTATGCACCCAACCAGAACGTGCCTCAATTTACAAGAAAAACTCCAATAGACATGAGTAAATTGATTTCCTCCAGTTCCATAGTAGGTAGAGATTTTAATACTCCTTTAGCAGTGTTGGATAGATCCACCAATAAGAAGTTAAGTAAAGAAATTTTAGATTTAAGCTTAACCATTCAACATCTGGATTTAACAGACATCTACAGAACATTTCATCCTAATAAAATTGAATACACATTCTTCTCATCAGCCCATGGAACATACTCCAAAATTGATCACATCTTAGGCCACAAGTATAACCTCAGCAAATTCAAAAGAATAGAAATTATTCCTTGCATCTTCTCGGACCACCATGGAATAAAAGCTGAACTCAACAATAACAGGAATCTGCATACTCATACAAAAACATGGAAGCTAAATAACCTTATGCTAAAGGATGGATGGGTCATAGACGAGATTAAGAAGGAAAACACCAAATTTTTGGAACAAAATGGCCATAAAGACATGAATTATCAGAACCTCTGGGACACTGCAAAGGCAGTCCTAAAAGGGAAATTTATAGCACTGCAAGCCTTCCTTAAGAGAACGGAAAGAGAGGAAGTTAATAACTTAATGGGACACCTCAAGCAACTAGAAAAGGAAGAACATTCCAACCCCAAACCCAGAAGAAGAAAAGAAATAATCAAAATCAGGGCAGAATTAAATGAAATTGAAAACAAAAGAATTATACAACAGATCAATAAATCAAAAATTGGTTTTTTGAAAAGGTCAATAAAATAGATAAACCTTTGGTTAATATAATCAGGAAAAAAACTAAAATCTCTAATTTCATCAATCAGAAATGCTAAATACAAAATAACAAGAGACCTCTTAGAAATTCAAAAATCCTTAATGAATATTATAAGAAACTTCACTCTCAAAAATATGAAAATCTGGAGAAAATTGACCAATACTTGGAAGCATGCCACCTTCCTAGATTTAGCCAGAATGAAGTGGAAATGTTGAACAGGCTAATACCAAGTGCTGAAATAGCATCAACTATACAAAATCTCCCTTATAAGAAAAGCCCGGGACCAGATGACTTCATGTCGGAATTCTACAAAACCTTTAAAGAGGAACTAGTATCTATACTACTCTACCCTTTCCAAAATATAAAAAAAGATGGAATACTACCCAACACATTCTATGAAGCGAATATCACCTTGATCCCTAAACCAGGAAAGAAAACTGCAGACCAATATCACTAGTGAATATTGATGCAAAAATATTCAATAAGATCCTAACAAACAGAATCCAGCAACACATCAAACAAATTATACACCACGACCCAGTGGGCTTTATCCCAAGATCTCAAGGTTGGTTCAATATATGTAAATCCATAAATGTAATTCAGCACATAAACATATTAAAAAATAAAGACCATATGATTCTCTCAATTGATGTAGAAAAAGCTTTTGATAATATCCAGTCCTTTCATGATCAGAACTCTTAAGAAAATTGGCATAGAAGGGACATTTCTTAAACTAATAGAGGCCATCTACAGCAAACCCAATATTGAATGGAGTTAAACTGAAATCATTTCCACTTAGATCAGGAACCAGGCAAGGTTGCCCATTGTATCCATTGCTCTTCAACATTGTAATGGAAGCTTTAGCCATTGCAATTAGGGAAGAAAAAGCGATCAATGGTATCCATATAGGATCAGAAGAGATTAAGTTCACTCTTCATAGATAATATGATTGTATATCTGGAAAACACCAGGGATTCTACTATGAAACTTTTAGAAGTGATCAAAGAATACAGCAGTGTCTCAGGCTACAAAATCAACACTCATAAATCTGTAGCCTTTATATATATACCAATAATACTCAAGCCAAAAATATAGTCAAGGACTTTATCCCTTTCACAGTAATACCAAAGAAGATGAAATATTTGGGAGTTTATCTAACAAAGGATGTGAAAGATCTATATAAAGAGAACTATGAAACTCTAAGAAAAGAAATGGTTGAACTTGTCAACAAATGGAAAAACATACCACGCTCATGGCTGAGAAGAATTAACATTGTTAAAATGTCCATACTACCCATAGCAATATACAATTTTAATGCAATTCCTATTAAAGCTCCATTGTCATATTTTAAAGACCTTGAAAAAATTATACTTCATTTTATATAGAATCAGAAAAATCCTCAAATAACCAAGACATTACCCAGAAATAAAAACAGAGCAGGAGGAATCACACTACCAGAGCTGAGACTATACTATAAATCAATAGTGATCAAAACAGCATGATATTGGCACAAAAACAGAGAGATAGATGTATGGAACAGAATAGATAACCAAGAGATGAACCCAGCTTCTTACTGCTATTTGATCTTTGACAAGCCAATTAAAAACATTCAGTGGAGAAAAGATTCCCGATTCAGCAAATGGTGCTGAGTGAACTGGCTGACAACCTGTAGAAGACTATAACTGGACCCACACCTTTCACTATTAACCAAGATAGACTCTCACTGGATCAAAGATTTAAACTTCAGACATGAAACTATAAAAGTACTAGAAGAAAGTGCAGGGAAAACTCTTGAAGGAATCGGCCTGGGTGAATATTTTATGAGGAGGACTCCCCAGGCAATTGAAGCAGTATCAAAAATACACTACTGGGACCTGATCAAACTAAAAAGCATCTGCACTGCTAAGAACACAGTAAGTGTAACAGGCAGACTAACCCTCAGAATAGAGAAAATATTTGCAGGTTATACCCCTGACAAAGATTCAATGACCAGAATACACAGATAACTCAAATGTATTCGCAAGAAAAGAACAAGTGATCCCATCTCAGGGTGGGCAAAGGACTTGAAGAGAAACTTCTCTAAAGAAGACAAGTGCATGGCCTACAGACACATGAAAAAATGCTCACCATCCTTAATGATGAGAGAAATGCAAATCAAAACTACTTTGAGATATCATCTAACTCCAGTAAGATTAGCCACATAACAAAATCCCAAAACCAGAGATGCTGGCGTAGATGTGGAGAAAAGGGAACACTTCTACATTGCTGGTGGGAATGTAAACTAATACATTCCTTTTGGAAGGATATTTGGAGAATACTTAGAGATCTAAAAATAAATCTGCCATTCAATCCTATAATTATTTTACTAGGTATATATCTAAAAGACCAAAAATCACATCATAATAAAGATATCTGTACTGGAATGTTTATTGCAGCCCAATACATAATTGCTAAGTCATGGAAGAAGCCCACATGTCCATCGACCCATGAATGGATAAATAAATTGTGGTACATGTATACCATGGAATATTCTGCAGCCTTAAAGAAAGATGGAGACTTTACCTCTTTCATGTTTACATGGATGGAGCTGGGACATATTCTTCTTAGCAAAGTATCTCAGGAATGGAAGAAAAAGTATCCAATGTACTCAGCCCTATTGTGAAGCTAATTTATAGCTTTCATATGAAGGCTAAAATCCAATTATAGCACAAGAATATGGGGGAAAGTGCAAGGGAGGGGAGGGGTGACGGATGATGGGGGGTGGGTGGGCATTGGTTGGGATCACACCTATGGTGCATCTTGGAAGGGTACAGGTGAAACTTATTAAATGCAGAATACCTATGTCCAAAAAAAATAAAAAAAAAAAGAAAGTCATATGCAGAGGAATGAAACTGAATGTCTTTCTCTCACCATGTACCAAAATTAACTTTAAATGGATTAAAGACCTAAAGTTAGGTACTAAAGCTGTAAAACTCTTAGAAGTAAATAGGCATAAATTTTCATTAGCTTGAATTACTTAATGAATTCTTAGATATGACATTAAAACAACAGTAAAATAAAAGAAAAAATAGATAAATTAACTTCATCCCCACTTAAGATAATTGTGCTTCAAAGAACACTATCAAGTCAATGAACTGGGACACAATTATAAAAGGGTCCTTATCTAACAAAGGCAATTAGTGCAACCTGGTTCTGTGTACCCTCAATGAATCCCCAACAATTAAAAAAAAAAAGCATGAAAATGAAAAGACAGCTTACAAAATGGGAGAAAATATTTGCAAATAATATATCTGATATAAGGGTATAGTATCCAATATAAAGAAATCTAAAACCCTTACCTCTTATAATTGCTTTCTTTTCCTTTTTGGAGTGCAGTGATGTGATCATCACACATCGTAATCTTTAAACTCCTAGGCCAAGGGATCCTCCCACCTCAGCCTCCCAAGTAGCTAGGGCAACATTCCCAAGTAGTGGGACTAAAAGATGCACACCAGCATACCCAACTTACTTATATTTTCTTGTAAAAACTAGGTCTTGCTTTGCTGCCCAGCTGGTCTCAAACACCTGACCTCAAATAATCCTCCCATCTCGGCCTCCCAAAGTGCTAGGATTACAGGCATGACCCACCACACCCAGGCTTAAAATGGGCAAATGACCTTGATAGACATTTCTCTGAAAACATAAATTTCCAGAAAGTACATAAAAAGATGTTCAACATTATTAGTCCCTGGAGAAATCAAAATCATAGTGTGATATAACTTCATACCACTATGATAATCAAAAGTAATAATAAGTGTTGTATTATAATACAAGTGTTGACAGGATGTGGATGTCACTGTTGGTTATATAAAGTGGTTCAGTCATTGTGGAAAGCAGTTTAGACCCATTCATTAAAAAGTTAAACAGAGTTACCACATGACCCAGCAATTCCACTCCCAAGTATCATCTCAAGAGAATTGAAAACATTATTCAAACAAAAAGATGTGTTTCATGTTCATGGCAGCATTATTCTATTAGCCAAAAAGAAGAGATAACCCAAATGTCTATCAACTGATGAATAGATAACAAAATGTGGTATATCCATACAACACAATATTATTTGGCTATAAAAGTCAATATAGTACTGATACATGGTGCGACATACATAATTCGGAAACACTATACTAATGAAAGAGGCCAGAGCAAAAAAGCCCATATAGTGTATGACTCCATATATCCATATACAGGAAATATCCAGAAGAGTCAAACCCAGAAGGTAGAGTAGTAAATTAGTGTTCCTAGAAGCTATAGGCAGGAGAGATGGGGACTACTAATGGGTATGGGTGATAAAAATTTTCTGGAGTTAGATGATTGCATAATCTCATGAAAATACTAAGGGCCACTGAATTAGACACTTTTAAAATGTAGATTTTATTTATTGTACATGAAGTATATCTCAATAATACTGTCATTCGAAACAGGAGTTCAGCTAATAAATAAAGAAAGAATGAAAGAGTTAAAATCTCACCATTTTTCAACACATAATATAATAATGGATCTGGGCAATGATCATCCATGGCTGCCAAAACACAGATACAAAGTTAGCAAGGAACTTCATAACCAGGAGATCAGAGTTACAATACCTGAACCTACTAACCAAGCCTAATAGAACAAAATTACTGGATTTTACTGAAATAGAGACTTCAGAGGAACATGTTTAATAACACCACAGGGATGCAATTGGCAGAATTCAAACAGTGGGAAAATATACAGGACAAATAATATAGCTCAAACAAGAAACATATGGAATGGGTTGAATGTATTGGCTTTGTCTCCATCCTGATTCTAACAAGCCAAAGACTTTAAATGTGTGTGTGTGTGTGTGTGTGTGTGTGTGTGTGTGTCTGGGTGAAAATCAGAGACATTTTAATACCAACTATACACTTGATAACATAATAGAATTATTGTAAATTTTTCAATGTCCTAATGGTATTGTAAATATGTTCTTAAAAACGAATCATCTTTTAGAAAGATGTGCTAAAATATTTATGGATACAATTATGCAACTTTTGGGATTTATATCATAATAACATGGGGAAGGTGGGGACACTGATCACACAAGATGGCCATGGGTTAACAACTGTTGATGGATAGGCACACGGGAGTTTAATTGATTATTCTATTTTTGGACATGTGAAGATGCTCCATTAAAGATGTTCTAAGAAAAATGTACTAAGCAGCTTTATTGAAGTCATGCAGTGTGGCAAGTGCTTCACATACACTATTGTTTGCTCTTTTATTTCCAGCAACTGGTGCAGTATATGGACGTTAGCAGGCAATGAGTAAGAATAAATGAAAGAATGAATGCTTTCTTTCGACTCTTCAACAACCCTAAATGGCAGATCTTAGACTCTCATGTTGTAAACAGGGAAATTTGAGACTCAGAGTTTGACCAGCACTACCCAGCTATTATTATGGGGCAGATTCTTTAAACGATGCTTCAAACATAAGCATTTAATTTCTTTTTAAGTGGGAGGAAGTAGATACTGGTTAAAAATATTCTGATTTTCATCTTTTGTCAACCATTCTCACTGAAGAATGTTATACCCACCAGTAAGGTCACTGCTAATAGCATGTTGTGGACAAGTGGGGTCCCAAATCAGACATGCCTGTGAATACAGGCATTCAGCTCCCAAAGAGAAGAACAGAAGAACCAGCTGCAATTTTCATTCTCTTGCTCAAGGAGAGATTGGGCTCGCTGTATCGATTCCCCTTGCCTACTATCAACCCAAATCACTCATAGTGAGAACACTATATACAGTATTTGGCCTCCTTGTGCCTCTTGGTGCTTATAAGATTGATAAGAAAGAAAAAGATGTCAAAAATCCAAGATACTCACTGGCAGATTAAAAGGCTGCACAGAAAAACTACATTGACTCAACTTCTTTCCCACTGGCACCCTGTAAAGCCTTTTCAAAGCCATTAACCTCTTTTTCACCTCCTCTTAATCCACTTCCTGCTCCCTTTGCCTTGTGTTCTCTGATTCACTTAAAAAAATACTCTCAAAACTGTGTCTTTTCAAGGCTAACACATATAAGCATGCATATGGCCCTGGCCATCTTTGATAACACACTTGCTTTGCTCAGAAAAGAAACAGAAGTAGAATAATACAAACCATTTTCTTGCTGGGCAAGAACCACTATTTAAAACCAATTCCATAAAAGTAAATAAAAAACTTAGATTTGTTTTTCCTTCCCACTTGTCCAGAAAGCTATAATTCACTAGTCCTTCCATTAAAGAAAAAAAAAATAGTAGACCATTTTCAGCATTCTAGGGCAATCTTTTTGGAGCAAGAATGTTCTAAAAAGGGAACATTTCATTTCAGTCTATTAAATGTAAAAGAAAAATCATTTAGGTTTTTAAAAAGGGTTTTTTAATCATGAAAAATTCAATTTCTATAAGGATATACAAAATAAATTAAGCCAATGTACATTAGATCGAAAGTCTAAACTCAGTCCACACCCATGTCTCCTCCTCAGCATCCTCCAGCCAGGCACCTTTCCGAGGATGGTTTTCTCTTACGGCATTGTCTGGGCAGTGAGAAGCTCCTATCTGAAGCCATTCCATCCAGGAGCTTTCCAAGAGGGCTAGCCCAGGCCACTGAGGAAGCTTAGATGTAAAGTTTGAGTCTCACTGGCCAAACAGACAGTCAAGAAAACCCCTTCCTGGGTCTACTCTGCATCCGTGTTCCAGCAGCCTGGGCCACTGCCCACAACACAGCTATGGCACAGGCCCTAGCAGTCTCAAAGCTGAACCCAACTTGTAAATGTTACCCCTAAACAAAATGAACCACCATGTCCCCTTAATCACGGTGAACTATCCAAGGCAACTAACAAGACCAAAAGTCTAGGATGCAGAAAGCTTGTGTTCACGCCACCTCTACCCAGGTACATGGCCTTGGATAGGTAGATTCTCCATCCACGGCAAGAGATGATAAACCCACCCTGAGGATAATATAACAAATGCAAAATTCTTTTGAAAAACATAAAAATCAAGACACATGTAAAACTTCATTCTAAAAATAAAAGTGATATAACAGTTTTTCTCCCTTACCTCTTCCTGGCCCCTATTCCTTTCCCTCCTCTCTTGCCCTCTCCAACTGGTGCAATCATATTAAAGTTATACTCACGCCCTCTGGACCTCTATTTAGTGTAACTACTCCTTTTCAAAAACTCCAGGGAGCTCTATAATTCACACACCTCATCTCCAAGCAGAGAGCTGCTCAGAGGCTGGGGGATTTAGTGATTTAGTGAGCCAAGCAGCCAGAAAGCTGTCCTCTTTGTAAAAAGCAAAGAATCACAGATGATAGCTTTTTGAACAGAAACAGTAAAAATATGGACTTTGCCACAAGAGGGGCCCTGTAATGCTGCTATAGACACCCCACCACATCTCTAGCTGAACCAGGTCGCACAGAGGATAGCACACACACATCTATGTCAAGAAAATCCTGGTATCTAAGGTAGGGAGTTTGGAAGAATTTGAATGCATCTAGACCAATGGTTCTCCCATCTCTGCCTCCCTTGCTCTACTCACCTGTCCCCACAGCCCACTGTGTAGTACACAACTCAAGGTACTAGAATAGTCTCTAGAGATACTTATACTCACCACAAATCTGATCGCTGCTTATTCTAGACTCTAAGCTCCACCAAGGAAGAGAAATTTACTGTCCTACTACAGCTTTAGTCTCTTATGCTAACTGCTGCCCATCACCTAATAAAAGATATTTGCTTTTATCTCAAAGAATTAACAAAAGCTACCACCACTTTTTTCAAAGAGCTAGAAGAATGATCTAAACCAACCATGGCAAAATTAAATACCTCCAGCGGCCAACCAATCAAATGAATGAAGTGGGCTTGTCAGGGACTATGGTGAACCCTCCAGACCTGTGTAAGAGGCAGACACTACTCAGCATCAGAGTCCTTTTTAGGGTCAGATGACCAGTACAGACAGATATATCAGTGGGTGTTCCAGGACAATACCCAAACTATGATTTTTATGTGGAATAGCTTACGTTTAATTAGATAGATCCAGCATGTCTTCAACTTTAGGTGACTCAAACTAAGATGTGTTTCTGGGTCAGATACTTCTGATTAGCTGCCCAGTCTGTGACCTGAGCCAGAATTGACCAGTTCCTGGTCCATGGCACCCATTTTAAGCCAGACTGGCTCAAAAGAACACGAATGGAATCTAGTCACAGTAACAGTAGCATGACTCTCTCAATGTCAAAGTAGGGAGGGCATGGGAATGTGGACGGCAGAGTTTTTAGAGTGGACTGTGGTGTCCCTCAGCACAACTCCAATCTAATAATTCTTGCCTGACACTTTCCCCTTCAATTATTTATCCCAACTTCCTGGTGGATTTGACAATCAGAAGAGTCCCTTTTGTGATCTTTTACCTTTGCCACTACTGTAAGTTTCCCTCTCATCTTCCTTTGATAAATGTGTTCCAGAGAATATGAAAAAGAGAAAGGCAACTCTTACCCTTCAGGTGGTGATGCCACACTCTCTGCCTTCATCCTGCCCAGGGGGATGTCCATCATCATCCAAGAAGCTCCACCCTTCTCCCCTCACTGGCCCGTGTGGTGCACATAGGCATTTAGTGACCAAAAAGAAGAAGAGAATCCTGTCTTCTGGTTGTAGAGACCAAAGCAATTGCTGGAAAATCACTCTCACCTGTGGAAGAAAACATCAGTCAACTGTAAGTCCAAGGAGGAAATAAATACACCCAAGACACTCTATGACAGAATCCATGGTCTCAGCACTTTACCGATTGGACCCATCTCTGAGAGTTCATCGATTTCTCATGCAGGCGGTGTTTGTTCTCCCCCTGTGGAGCCATCGGTCCCATTGGACAGGTGGGCAGGCAGACACATGGATGGGTTTACAGACACTCAGAACTCGATTGAAGTGGAATACTTAGGGTGTTTCCATAGACACAGGCCAAAGAAACATCCAAAGACAAAACCAGGCACTAGAATTAGGGCAACAGCCACTCACTCCCATGCAGTTTCTCATAGGAGCATTATTCTCCCAGCTAATTTACCAATGATATCCTTATAAGCTTCTAAATGAACACATTTTAATCATTCTCAGAGACCAACTTCTGGGTGTTACTGCTCTAATAGAATTAACACTTCTGCTCTAATTTGAAGTCAGTAAGTTTCAAAGACTGGCCAAATTCAATTTTGCCTTATTTCACACATCAGAAATGACTACAGGTGCTACCACAGAGTCCTCTTGTTAATGTTAATGTTTGTGGGGTGCAGGGGTGGCAGGGTGTTTTAAGGCTGTGTCAAAACAAATAAAAAGACAAATTTCAGTTTCTCTCTCCAGATAAAGAAAGCAATAGATTCCAATCCCCAGCCAGGTAAGTCTCGCCTCATGTTCACATTTTCACAGCTGCCCACGGCATCCAACCATTGATTTTCATGGTTTCTAATCAGGTGCAAAAGGGGAAGGAAAGAAAGAAGAAAAACATTCTGAGCAAAAGACAAGACAGAAGTGCCTCTGGCTATGTCAGTCATGAAACAAAAATCATGATTGTGGTTTCAGATCTGCTGGGAGCTATCTCAGGCATCAGGATTGCCAACCAGACACAGTGCCTGGTGCCCTCAGAGCTCACAGGCCCCAAACCCACAAAATAAGTCCCAGTGTCCTAACGATACCAACGGGCAACTGGTGGGGGCAGGGGTCCGAGGAGAAAGCAGGAACACAGTTTCTGAGTCGGTCCCAACAGGCAGAGCAATCTTGCACCATATTTGGACTTTGCAGGAGGGTAAATTCCCACCTATAACAGAAATAGATAATAAGGAAGAAAGATCCAGAAGCAAAATGTAGCTCTACCCAGACTGTACTTCTTATATGGAACTCTTGGCAGAGGAGGTAAAGAAATCTCAACAGGAGAAAAAAAAATCAATTTAGGAGCCAAAATCCCTTCCCCACCCCCTGTCATTCTCCTCCTCCTCCTTCAAAACCTCCCAGTAGCACACCATTGGGTCAGCCTCTGATACTTACTTTCCAACAAAAAAAATGTTGCTGCATCTTTTTAAAAGGATATAGTAATAATACAAGTCTTCCTTTCCCAGTAAGAGTAATCTGTCTGGGAGATAATTAATTAACTGCAACAGCTTTGATACCAGTATGTTTATTACTGAAGAAAAAAATAACAAAGCACTTTGGCTACACAGCACTTCTAAGAAAGCCCAAGCACTGCCTACAAGTTCACTGCACTAGATCATGACAGAAAGGTCAGGGCCAGCTCCGGGACATGCTGAGAGGTGAGCCACATTTCCTTTTCACAGACACTGGTACCTGCTGGGCCTTTAAAAGTCAGCAGCTGAAGAATAAATGCCAACTCAGGCTGTCCCTTTCTCTCTTCCTCCCCCTAAAACTCAGAATTCTCATGCCCTGCCCCATTTTCCATCAGCAACATTCCTACTGGATTTCCAGAAAAGATGTAAAACCCATTAATGCCTCTTCCAGTGAATTTATGTCAATTCTCACCCCTAAATGAGCATTCACATCTACGTATGACTTCTCAGCAGGAGATATAATAACTATCGTTGTCTGCATCCCCACAAGAAGCCAGGAAGCTCCCTGGGAGTTTTGCATACATCTGTCCTCAACCATCATGCATAGCTAAGTATTATTAGTCCCATTTTGTAGGTAGGACATCGAGGCTTGAGGAAGCTACCTACCTGCCCAAAGCCTCATACCTAAGGAGTACCAGAGCCAGGATTCAAACTCATGTAAGTCTTCCTAATTTCAATTAATGTGGAAACTCAGTATCCCTCCTAGTTGTTGGGGAGTTAAGGAAGGACTGGGGGAAGTGTGCAGAACATGATCCAAATGAGCAGGCTTTGGGGAAGAAAAATGTGTACATCCACCATATACTTTCCCCTTCTTGCTGACCTATCCAGTGTTTGTATTAATCTGTGTTCCTACCATCCTGATCAGTGTTGGCACATTGTTTATGATTTAGTACTTAACAGATTTCTGATTTTGCTGAGTGATTCAGCAGGATCCTGGAAAAACACATCAAGCTCACTTAAGTATTGCTACCCTCCCTTCACAATAATTCTCTGCATCACCTTGCACTTGTCTCCACCCTCGCCATACTTCCTGAGGGGTGGATGACAGGCATTCAAAAACGTGCGAAATGATGGCCTCTATCATTGAGAAGGAAAAGATGAAGATTAAGTGGCATATTGGACCCTTTCATCATCCAGAGACTTGACATCCATCTTGGAACAAAAGCCAGGGAAAAGCTAGGGGACAGCAGACAGTCCACAAGAATAATGTCTCCCTCCATGCAGGGTTGGGGCCGCATGTGGCCTTCTGGATCCTTGAGTGGGGCCTTTTGACTAAATCCAAATTTTACAGACACAAACCAATCACAAACCAATTTTCAAAGAAATTGGAGAGTAATGAAATTATATGAATAATAATGGAGGTGAAATTTGACCCTAATTCTAATAAAAAGAATTTGTTCTGTAAAGTTTGGATTTAGTTGAGGGGGCTGTACTTGGGGTTCTGGGGGACCATATGGGCCTTATACCACAGGTTCCCATTCATGTTTCTCCCAGGACTAGAAAGCATAGGAATAAGATTGCTTTGAAAACTATAAAACCAGTGCCTGATAGATCAAAGTAGACAGTGCAGGTGACAGTGGGGCACAGGTCTGTGTCTCGGTACTTGCATCTCAAGAGCACTGTGTGTCCCCATCACTGTTCTGCCCACCTCCTTCAGAAATGTTGTCACATCAGTGCTACCCACTAGATTTAGAAAGCCTTCAGTTAGGGACAGTGTCCTAATATCAGTCTGCATATTGATTATCCCTGTCACACAATGGAGCCTGACATATTTTTGAGACAATTCCTCTCCCTTGAGCCAACAAGACTGAAGAGTAAATTAATGCAAAGAATCAATACAGATAATGAAAGGCAGTTTGTCAGTAGTGGAAGCAGAGAAGAAAATTGTGAGATGTGGAAGCTGGTTCCGAAACCCAATCCTAGTGGTGGCTAAAGGAGGAGGAGCTCATCCTAAAGATTCAGCACATCCGCCTTGATGGTAGAACATCTCAAGAATGGAGATTTAGATGTCAAGACATCAGAGTTTCAGAAACCACGAGACACTCAAAACACGTCTCCTTGTTCTGACTCCAGACTCCCCAGGCACCGCCTGGTGGTCTGGATTGTCCTGCATATTGCCCACAGGGAGTATATGAGCTGTGCAGTCAACACAGTGTCCACTCTGTCCGCTAATTCTTGGCAGAACTGAGTAAGACAAGAAGACGTTTATTTATACAGTTGCCTGTGAGTCTTGATGCAACTTAACCACCTGAGTTTGATCAACTCTGGGATACCTGAGAGTGAGTTTCTAAAGTTGCAGTGCTGACAGAGAGCTGACCCCTACCGTGATAGGCACCTTTGAACCCCCTCCTCCTGACAGCCAGCCAGCTTCCCTGGAGACATCCTAACCTTGGAAACTTTTACATGAGGATTTTGCAACTCCGGCCCCATTGACCTTGCGGGAGTAATTCCTATGTACGCTGTTCTATGCATGGAGAGCCCACAGCAGGCTGTTCAACAGCAACCCCCACCCCAGCCTCCACCCACTGGAGGCCAGCAGCACACCTTCCCCCTCCCAAGGCTGTGATAACCAAAAATGTCTCCAGATACTGCTAAATGTCCCTTGGGGGCCAAAATCATCCCGAGTTGAGAACCAGTATCCTACAGATAGAGTAAAAGGACCTCAGACCCGTTTGGGAGCTAAAGGTCAGTAAGCTTGGAATGACAAATTGTAGTAGTACTTCCTCTGCCCCTGGGGCTAAAGATATTCCCCCAACACTTGTTCTTTTAGGATTCAGTCATGGCATTTCCCTCATCAGACAACCAAAATGTTTAAAATGAAGAAAGATAAAAAGCAAGTTTAACCTTTTGTTGAAACTCAAAGCATGCTTCATAGGATTTGAGTCTAAAGGTTAGTGATTTTCTCTGAGAGAGTCTGAAATTTCCTAACATTTTCAGTGCCACAGTGATACAATGGGCACATGCCCCAGCCTAGTTACAGACATACCACCTGCTATGGCTTTCCGCAGGCAGAGCTGCTCCCGCTAAATACACTAGGCTCCCTGAGCACCTCCCGACCAAAGCTCTAATCTTGTGGAAACTCATTGATATCCCAAGAAAAAGGCACATACATGTCAGTTTCATACTCTTGCTGCTATTCATCAACCAGAAACCAATTTTCAATGAAATTGGAGAGTAATGAAATTTATATGAATAATTAGGAGGTAAGATTTGACCCTACCTCTATCTTGCTTAAGTAATGAGAATGGCCACCCAGTGCTTTTTTCTTAAATAAAATTAAAATGCTACGATCAAACTGCCATAACTGGATTTAGTGTGCTAGAAAAATTTTACTGATGTTGAAATTCTATAATCCAAAGTTGTCATAACCACACATCTCCAAGTGGACAGACAGTAGATGACTGATATTATCCCTAAACTATTTACTTTTCCTAAATTACCAAATTTTAAGAAGTACCTTAAGTTAATATGACAAATCCTTTAATTAATGTGATTTTTTTAATCTGTCCCAAAAAGAAAATGAAAAATTCTCAAGATCTAATATATTCAGGGACAAACCAGTAAGTGCTCTAAATTATTTTTGAAAGTTTAATATAAATTAAGTTTCTTTCGGGCACTCAGAATGAGTAAATGCAATCCCATCTCCAGAAATCCCAGCGGCTTGATGCATGTAACTAAACGCCACCTTCTTCTCCTTGGGTTCTGTGTTTCTAGACAACTTCCCCCCGGGGAAGAGGGGAGGCAGCAGGGATACAGCTGTGTCACCTCCCCAAAGCAATCAAAGGAAAACAGACACAGCCAGACCAGGAGCCTCCCTGGGGCTGGGTGTGCACATCACCAGAGGAAACAATAGCCCAGCATGGTTATACTGCCGTGTTAACAGAGTTCTGGGGTCACTCCAAGTGGCCCATGCAGCAACCAATTTATACAGGCCCGGTCCACCTTGTCGCTGAAGACACAGGCTCAGGCTACAACCTGCAAACAGGCAGGCTGAATCTGCCCAGCTGGAGACCCTGTTCCAGCCGCCTCTCTCTCTATGTTTTAAATGGGTGACGTATCAAATGACTGTCACTAGCACACAAAAGAGGAACTGAGAGCAAGCTTCTCTGAAAGGCATCTGGAAAAACCATACTGAGTGTTGATAACAGAAGTACAAACTGGTTCAAAGAAACTATTCTAGAGGGCATTACAGCAATGTATACCAGGAAGTCCCAGTTTCCCATTTTGGACTGTATCCTGAGGAAATAAGTCAGACAAGTGTTCAACGATGTATGTACAAGGAAGTTCATTGCATTATTAATTACTCCTAACAGTAAAAAGGCAAAAGCAACCTAAATGTCCATTGGTAGGAGAATAAGTAAATAGATTGGGAATAACCATGCAATGAATACTCTTTAGCCATTCCGAAATAGTAATAGGAACACCTCCCATATGCTGAATGGGGGGCCCTGTGCTAAGTGTTTACATGTCTCAACTTATTTAATCCTCACAAGACTTGTACAAGCAGTGTTTTTATTGCATTCCTTTTACAGACAGGGAAACCAATGGATAGAAAAGTAACTAACTCTCTGGAATCAACAGCTATTAAATGACAACTTCACGATTTGAACCCAAACAATAAAGCCATTATCTTAACCACAACACTCAACTGCCTATAGACCCATAAACAAACAGTCACAGTAAGATAAGGAAAAAAGGAAAATAATTATGATATAATATATGGCATGATTCTACCTTTATAAAATGTTGAATTTTTTAGAGTGGAATAAAAATCTATAAAAATACACAACAAAGTATTAGATGCATTCTCTTTGGATAACAGAATTTACAGTGATTTTTGCTTTCTACTCCCTACCTACTCAATATTGGGTGAATGTCTTTAAATGAGTAGGCATTATATAATACTTATGAAAATGGTTATTTCTATTTGGAAAAATAAAAGCTCATAAGCAGTTTTACTCAGTACTAGGGCTGGGTAGAGGGGGGAGTGAGAGAGAAACCAAGTGAACTTTCAGTCATGCAAAGGAAAGAACCCCAAGCAGAAGCACTCCTGCATCAGAGGTGTGAATCGTAAGCTGCTGCTCTGTGCTTCTGGTTGCTTTGTGGCATCCTGGGAACGTACAGGACAAAAGACAATAGGGGTCTTACCTGCAGAGCTCATAAGAGCTTGGAAGAACATGTAGGAGGGGAAGTGGGAAGTAGGTAGTAGGTAAGTAACTGCTCTCCAAGACACAATGCCAGGTGCCACGCGGAAAGGTACAGAGAAGGTTTCAGGGAAGTTAGTTCAGAGTCCTTTGGGACTGAAAATTAGGGACAGTCACATGAATAGGTAGCATCTGGAGCTGAGCCTTGAGGTCAAATATGAGCAAGTAAAGGAGCCAGGTAAGAGTAAGAAGGCTTTTCTTCAAGGAGAGAAAGAACACATAAGACACAGTGGCAAGACAGTATGTGGTCTAGACAGAGAGCAGACTATACTGGAGCTCGGCTATAGGAGGTAGTCCTTGGAGCTGGAGAGATTGAGAGAGATTATTTCTTAATAGAATACAAACTATGCACCTGTACTCTCCATATCTTTGTGAACGAGGAGTGATTGAGGTGGGAACTGTCCCTGGGAGAAGAGAAGGGATTGCCTGTGGCTGTACAGAGGATCTGAAGGTACAAAGGGATCACACTCCAGGCCTCCTGAATGATTTAGCCAGGAACCAAGTTAGAGAAATATAAAGACCTCTTGGCATTATTGCTGTTCCTTAGACATCTAAAAAATTACAAGCTGCCATCGGTACTCCAGTCCACTGGGAATTCCAGTGATCTGAAATAATAAGCAGTGAATCCCACTCGTGCCAACTGAAATATAGACAAGAACAAAAACATTGGCAACACTTCATTTTGTTCATTCCACTTTTGGGTTTCATTTAATCTGTTCTCCACCTAATAGTCAGAGTAGGGAGAATTCCCGAGAATTCAGGAAGTCCTTGAACTTAAATGGGAATAAAAAAAAAATCTTTATTTTCACTAATCTTTAATTGAAATTTAGCAATTCCTTCCATTAAAAATGCAGGCATTGGCCCAAGATATTAGCCTTGTATCTTAGGAGTACCTATGACTTTATAGCAATAGAAATGTGAATAATTTCAGCATTTAAAAGTGCTATTTTGAAGGGGGTCATCAACAAACAAAGGGGGTTCATTAGCTAGTCCAGACCACCAACAAACCACTGCTCTAGCTAAAGTATTCTTAACCTCCCCAATCCAACTCCCTTTTTTTTGGCTTCGCAACCTATGGGTCACAACACCTTTTAATTGTATTAAAAGTTCATGGCATTAGGAAGGTTGAGAACCACCGAGCTGGAGATCCTATCAAAATGTAAGTCACACTATGTTACTACCATGTTCATCCCTCCAATGGCTTCCATTCTACTTAAAGCTCCTACCACCCACCTTTCCCCCACTTTACTTGTCCATGCTCATCTCCTACACCTCTAACCCTCTGTCACTCCCATCTGGCATATGGTATCCCTGCTAATCCTTAATCAGGCCAAGTGAGGTGCGTCCTGCCCCAGGCCCTTTGTACTAGCTGGTCCCAGGTGACTGTATGGCATTCCCCCTCTCCTCCTTCAGGTGTCTCTCCAGTGATATCTTTTCAATAATACCTTCCTTGGTTATCCTATCTAAAATGTCAACACCCTCCCAAAGAATTCCTGCCCCCTTCTATATGATTATTCTAATCATTAGTATTTGCCACTCCCTAAAATATGTTTAGACACACATAGGCATATATATGTATATATTTAATTTATTTACAATTTGCCAATATGAGCTCCACGAGTTTGGAGATTTTGGTCTTGTGCACCATTGAATTCCTAGTGCCTAGAACTTCAGCTGACACATAGTAAGCTCTTTAAAATTATTCTGTTGAATTAATGAATGAATTGGCTGACATTTGCAACATATCCCGTGTCATATTAGAGTCTCTCTTGCCCATTGCATTAACTAGGAGAACAGAAAAAGCACAACAAATGTACTTTTGAAAACGTGCTCGCCACAGAAGAAAAGTAGCTAATTTATCAGCCACTGAGAATTTGGAGAAGGAGGTTACATTTTTTCTTTAATTAAGACAGTTTTTACCAAAGACAAGAAAATAAGTTCTAATGTATGCACATGTACAATTTATCAATTGGCTCAAATTATATCATAAAACAAATGCAAAAACCGTTAATGGAAAAATTGGGTTATGGCATAACACCAATAAAAGTTCACTATCCCAGATTGCAACAGAAGTGATGTTGGTTGATAAGATCATCACACAGAATCTACCTGGCAAATGCTAAAAGGAAATGGGCAACATATACACTCATGAGTTAATGCAGGGAACACCAGACTTCATTCAACTTAAACTGCAATTGTTAAAATGTAAAATTACCTACTTTAAGGCACTGCTGCCTACATATTAAATTTGTAAAAATGTATTTAACTCCAGTGAGGCCTAAAGTTAGCAGAGTTGTTTTCACACAGACATGTAAAAAGCACTTTGTCCCATTCTATAACCCAAAGGGCTTTGTTTTAACAAGAACAACCACTTCTTTTAGCATGATCTGCCAATCAAAGCTAAGACTGGATTTCTTGTTGTTCTTATAAAATGTAAGCAAAGGACAAATAAAGTACTCCATTTCTCTGCACTTATTTTATCTGCCCTTCAAGCTCTATCATATCTCAAGAGCTACCTCTTGACCCTGGACCTCTCCCTCCCCAACACCAGGCTCCAACTGGCCATCCTACCCACCAGCACTTGCCCCTTTCAGAGCATTGAACTGGCTTGAGAACAATCAATTTACTCACTGTCTCCACACTTCACATGAGCTCTGCAAAGCTAGGATCTATTTTTTTTTCTTAGTCTTTGCACTCCTAAAGCACAGCAAAAAGAATGAATGAATGACTGAACTTCTTTAATCCCTTGATTAGTCAGGCATTATTCTTACCACTTACAGGTGAGGAAACTGAGGTTTAAAGTTAAGTAGAAAGCAGAGTTGGCCAGCCCAGAAGCCAAGCCTGGCTCTTTGATGGCTTAGGTGGAGAGGCTCATCACACTCTGCTCCTGTTGGGGGTAGTTTGTTGTCTGTCCTTACATACCAGACTCATGTCCCTAAAATACACTTATCTCCCTAAAGGAGCGTGGGGACAATACCAATGACTTTTCTCACTTCAACCCCTTTCTGTAAAGAGCTACAACCACAGGGATAGAAGAGTCATATTTCTTTCCATGCTTACTTTTATAAAGTATGTACATGCAATCTTCTTTATAGTGCCCATTGCAAAGTAGCTTCTCTAGAAAAGCATTATGCAGTGCTTAATTTTTCCAGACACTACCTGAAGCATTTTATTATAGGACACCTAATGCTAGACAAATACTATTATTACTCCCATTTTGCAAATGAGGATTCTGAGGCCAGGGAGGTTAAATAACTTGCCCAGCCAGGAAGAGAAGGAGCTAACCTTCAGAACTAGAGGTAAAACATAGCCTCTGCCACAAACCTGCCTTGATTTGAAAGCCCAGCCTTTCACTTTCTGGTTGTTTGACTTGACTAAATCATTAGGTTTCCTCATCTGTTGATAGATAGGTAGAGGTTTATAATAACAGTAATTGAATATAAGATGATAATAGTATCTACATCTAAGTGTGGTTATGAGGATTAAATGGTATAGTGTATACACCACTTTCAAAATAATGTCTGGCACATCCCATAACTGCCACATCGATACTGAATACTATTATTTTTATCAGTAAGTATTGCCAGAGTCCAGAGTACAAGGTGGAATTGTAAGCTCCCCCCCCCCACCTGATGCTAATTTGATCTGCTCCAGTCAGCAAAGAAGTAGGACCAGCCTACAGCAATACTGGGGAGCCAGCGAAGTCTGTTCTACAGGGTTCTAATTCTTCAGCCCCTTCAAAAACATCGCTTGTTCCATCTCTACAAATAATGCCTGTGTCCCTCTCATACCGGTAAAGAAGGCTATGAGGTTAGTCTTTAATCTAGTGTTAAGTGAGGCCTCTGGACATTTCCTATGCCTATTAGGGTTCTTTGGACACAAGCAACAGCAACTGGTTGTGACTAACTCAAAGAAATAGAATTTTATCAGAAGACTATGTGAAGCTTCTAGAATCAAAGAGAAGTCTGAAAAGCCACCCCTGGAAAAAGGCAGGAGCCAGGCCCCTTCTGAGGAACCTGGAAGCAGAAACTATGGGAATAACTTACAGAGGAAGAGGTCTGGCCAGGGAGCCATCACAGGTACGAATTCACTACAGTGGTGTCTCGGGTCCTTGCGTCACACAATTGGCAGAGAGTCTGGCTGGCTGAGCCTACAGCATCTGCCCACCCCATGGCTGCCGGGGCAAGGACAGGAAGCCAACAGGAGCCTCTAGGGACACCCTTAGCAGTTAGTGCTCCACCAAGACAGGTCCAAAGGAAGTTAGGGGCTTCAGATGTGTGACCAAAAGTTCCATTTAATCTCCATCCCTGACCTTTAAAAAAAGAAGAAAAATAAAGAAGCAGCATAAGGCATTTCAGACATCAAGGAACAGAGCAAGTTATCTGAGAGACAGAGACCTAGTAGGGTGGGGGACCCGCAACCTCAAGGCCACATGTGACCCTTCAGATCCCAAGTGCCACCCTTTGACCAAATTCAGACTTCACAGAACAAATCCCTTTAGGAAGAGAATTCATTCTGTAAAATTGGATTCAGTCAAAAGGCCACACTCAAGGATCCGAAGGCCACATGTGGCCCCAGGGCCATGGGCTCTCCACCCTCTGCCCTGTCCGTCCTCTACATCCACCAAACTACTTCACACCCCTCCGCCTCAACCCAGTCACGTTACGCACTGTCCCCAAACGCACTGTGCACTCTCTCTTCCAAAAGTCACTGAAGATGTTCCCTCTAATTGGAGTATGCTTTTCCCTCTTTCCAGTTAATTCTAGTTACATCTTTAAGAAATTGGCTCAAATGTCACCTCTCCCAGGACACTTTCTATCCCTTCCTTCCCACACACACTCCCCTAATGCCAACTAGGCACCTCTATCTTGTGCTTGCAGAACTCCATTTCTTAGCAACACAGCGATGTCTGTGTCTGCTACGCCGCAGACAAAGGGACATGTGTGGGGAATTATAACTGAATGAATATCCCACTTAAAGGTAAGAGATAGGAATTTTCCTGCTCACAATGGAGGGGGAAGGGCTGCTGGCAAGGTGCCGGAACACTTACCACCTCTCGGGGACTCCGGGACTCTGTGGTGAGCGCCCTAACAAGGCTATTGTTTCTCTGTACCCAGGCCAGCACCTGACAGTGCTTTGGCATTTCCAAAGGATTTCAGAAAAGTGTTTATTGCTGCGAGAAGAAAACAGAGTGCTTTTTCCAAACCATAAATCCTCAGCCAAGTGTCTACTGCTGTAATAAGTTGCCACAGTGACTATTTATTTTATGGGGGTAAAAAAAAAACTTTCACTTAACTTTTGAAAAGATATGACAAAGTAAACACGATGGTTTATATAGCATCTGGCTAGACCATTATTTGGAAGGTAGTAACAAACGTGCTTATACTTCACAAACATCCACATCTAGTTAGCTCCTGGAAGCCATCCTGGGAGGATTTTTTAAAATGCTTTGAACTATTCACTCTGACTAATTCTATACTTCATCCATATGAAAAAAATTATAAAAATAATGAGATCTTCAGGCAATGCAAGGCAAAAGAGTTTTCAATTTGACTTATTAAAAATAATTATCAGGGTGGCACCTGTGGCTCAAGGAGTAGGGTGCCAGCGCCATACGCTGAGGGTGGCAGGTTCAAACCCAGCCCCGGCCAAAAAACTGCAAAATAAATAATAAATAAATAAAAATAAAAAAAAAATCATCATCACCTTGAGTCTCCTTTCTCCAGTCCATTTCCTAAATACACTCACCTCTCTCTGAGTTCCCAACTTCCCCATATAAAGAATCAGGAGGTGGGCAGTGCCTATGGCTCAAAGGAGTAGGGCACGGCCCCATATGCCAGAGGTAGTGGGTTCAAACACAGCACCGGCCAAAAACTGCAAAAAAAAAAAAGAACCTGGAGGAAGTGAACTGGAAGGAAGAAGAAAGATCCCCAGAAGAACACTGCATCCTCCAGCGAGCCCAGCATGAGCTAAGCTTCGGGAACAGCTTCAGGCATCATCTCTGGACAGGTGTAGGCTTCTCCTTCTCCACACTAAGGAGAAGCACACAAACTCCAGGTACTCTCAAGTAAAACACGGCTTTCTTCACCCGACTTTCACATCAAGGTTTCCATGTCTGTGAGTTTCCCACTCAAGTTAGTTTCAATAGAGTAATTCAAAATAGTTTCACACTCCACCCATTTGGTAGTTTCTGATGAAGTTCACAGTATAATGGTGCAAAACAGGGTTTTGTACCCACCAGGTACTGTGAACACTATTTGGGTGACAGGCACATTTTTAGCTGGGACTCAAGCATTACAAACATGATCCAAGTAATCTAAAACATTTGTATCCCCTTAATATTTTGAAATTTAACAAAACAGAGTTTGGGCGATTGTTGAAGTTCATTACATAGACTTGGAAAAAATACTATGGTATTCTTTTGCAATTTGCCTACGTTTCTCCAATCAGCTAAGCAGCCCACACTAATGAACACTCTTGTCTCCTCAAGTGTGTGTGTCTGCATGGATGGGCATGTGGAGCAAGTGTGTGGCCACGTTCCCAGAGGAGAAAACTTCCCTCTTCTGCACCACATAGTGCTCAGGTCCCAGGACTCAAAACCACCTCACTGTCCTCTCACTGGGATTCATATCAGCTAGGGTGAGGCAACCTGAAAGCTCATCCTGGAGTCTAAAAGGGCTTGCATGGAAATGTTGCTCAGTTGCTCAAACTAACTTGCAAAGGAAGGGTTTTATAACAGGAGGGCCTGCTGTGTGTCCTTCACTCTGCTGATGTGGGTAACAGGGATGACCAATACAGAGAAACTAGGGGCAAACCTCCTGCAGTTCAGGGTCACACTATGTAACTGTGCGTCCCTACCTCTTCATTTCAAACACTCACAAAAACAAAACCAAATGAGAAGGCAAAATGTTCTGCTTCAGGTCTGGAGAAGCTGGGAGATGAAAACTCATTGCTCATCACCAATAGACGTGCCACACTGACACTCTATTTCTAACTAAGATCAAGGAGTCTGGGAACCTGCTTACAAGGCCAAGTTCTCAGGTACTGCATGAACTTTCACAGGACTCCTATTTGCACATCTCAAGAGAGGTTACTTCATGGGAATTGTGATTTAAGGAGAATGTGAGAGCATATGGGGGGCATCAATACCTTTTTACATTATGGCAGAGACAGACAGATGGATGGTTGGACAGACAGACACTGCTACACATAGTACTTTCCCCTTACATTTTTAACCAAGAGGACATAAGCTTTGTCCAAGAGGCACAACCCTGAAATATCTCCTCAAGTGTGAATATTGTCCAGGCAACATTTAATTACCAAGGAGGAGGTTGGGGGCCTATGTCACTGGCCTCTCAAAGGTAGCACCCTTAAAAACTGAGACCTTAAAAACCCACAAGAAAAACACTGCCCAGAGGGTATGATTTATTGACCTCAATGACAAGAATGCTGCAAAGCCCTTTCCAGAACCCAGGCATACCCTCTCGTTCCAAATCTATAAACCACAGACTATAACCACGAAGTTCTCCAATATCTTTAACCAATTACATTTTTACCTCAAATAAATCATAGGAAATGCTTTTAGGTTTACCTTAGCACATCCGTCAGGGCTTAGAAAAGCCAAACCAGTCCACAGTGGAATAAAAAAGCACGTTCAAGCCTCCAAATTTAGGCTGCTAGCATTCTTTTATCTCAACATACTAATTTTCCAGGGTTTAACTCAGTATTCCCAAAAGAAGTCTTAATAGAGGCAGCAAATGACTTAACTGATCTTTGGAGTAACTTCTAATTCTATGGCCCTATTTACACTCTCATTCCCTACAACTAGAAATTGATCACTGGGTACTCTAGCCTCCTCTAAGGCCCCATCAGACAATCTATAACATTCATCATTGATCTTCAGGCCAGTGTATTCTGCCAAATGTGATGCTATGGCTAATTTTATGTGTAAACTTGACTGGGCCACAGGGTACCCAGATATTTGTTCAAACATGATTCTAGGTGTTTTTGTGCAGATGTTTTTCATTTAAATTGGTGAATGCCAAGTAAATCTGACTGCCCTCCATAATGTGCGTTGGCCTCATCAAATCAGTTGAAAACCTGAATAGAACAGAAAGAATGGCCTCCCTTGAACAAGAAAGAACTGGCCATCAGATTGCCTCTGGCCTTGAACTGGAGCATTGACTTTCCCTTGGTTGCCAGCCTGTGGCAATCTGGGATTTACCAGTCTCCATATCTATGTAAGCCAATTTCTTCTAATAAATATCTTTCCAAACATAAACATACCCTATTGATTGCAATACTCTGGAGAATGCTGGATAACAAACATGAGTTCTCTGAAAACAGGCCACGCACACCTCTCTTCCTGTTTTACCAGATATCCTTGGGTACAGAGGAAGAACCAGATAAGAAAGGATCCTATTGAGACGTGGAGAGTGGCTTATCACCACGCCCAGGACGCCCCATCAGGTCTCCCCTTTGTACGTTGGAAGGACTGGTGTCTCCTCACCCTAAGACTTATTACTACTATGTCTGCATTTAAGCCAATTTGAAAGCAACGTATTGGTGGTGATCAATGAGAAAATGCTTAGAATTCCAGCACCATTGTTCCTATATGCTCACTCATAGTTTTAATTCAACTCACAAAGTATTCCAAAGCAACATGTAAAAATGATGCTATTAAAGAACAAGATTTGTAGGAAGACTGCATTTTTATTAATCATAAAATCACCAGGCCATAGGAGAAAACTGCAGGGAAAAACAAGTGATATGCTTAGAATTATTCAGATTTAGAGTCAGATCCAGAGCCAGAACCAGGGTTCAAATATCTAATCTTCTACAAGTGCTGGTGCCCTATATAACTCTGCACAGAAAGACATGTATGTGCTGATTTACTAAGAAGTTGAACTCATCTCCCTACCCTCAGCCTAAGCCATGTTCCACGTAGACAGGCATAGACACAAACCCAGCCCGACACCCACTCCATCTCTCTGCCGCCTTTCATAACCAAGCTATAGTTGTGTGCTCTGCACTTTCTCACCTCCCATTCATTTTTCAAGCCAGTCCCACTTGGCTTTAGGTCTCACCTCTGCAACAAGCCTCCCAAACTATTACCATATCCGCACCTATCCATTTCTCACAGCCCTCACAGATGATGTTGTATAAATAGAAATCAGTTCCTGACACTCACCTGCTGCAAATCCATTAATTTCTTTCCACAGCCCTCAGAATTTGGCCTAACAGGTGAAGCATATTCTGGCCCCTAACCTCTTTTCCAAACTCCTCCCAGCCACCCCCACCGTGTTCTCCTGAAGTGACTCTCATTCCTGCCTGAGAATCCTCAGCCTGGAATTCTCGTCCTCCCACTCTTGGCTGTATGGACTCCAGTCTGTCACTTGAGACAGACCTCTTCCTCCAAAGGTTCTTCTCTGACCTTCCATCTACACTAACGCCCTCTCCACCCTAGTTATCTCTCCCATAAAATCCTTTTCAGTATTTACCACTACTCAAATTTTGCATTTATTTAATATCTGTCTCCCCATAGCTTTTCCCCTAGATCTGTTTGTTTTACCACATTATACCCAGCACCTAGCAGGTACATATGTAAGTACTCAAATGCTTTTAAATGAATGAATGTGTATATTTGAATATGTAAAGGGAGTATGTGTATGCCTCCATAAGTTACTCATTAAGTGGACCTTGTTGAGCATCTGGTAGGTACTAAGTTGACTGATTAGTGGGGCATCAGCAGGATACTTCATTCATTTGGGACTTCATTAAGCCCCCTGAAGCTGGCTGCTGTAAACATTAACTGCTTATCTGTAACATTACTGGCTAAAAGCAGATCTTATGCCTTTATCATTCAACACTTGTGCAACTGAAGACACTGTTTATACAGCATCTCCTCCAAGCAAATAAATCATGGCACAAGGCTCTGCAGGATACCAAAGAGAATGAGCCCCCTTGCCCACAAAGAAAAATACAACCTAGTCTAATAAATATTTTTAGCTTATTAAAGAGTTAACTTTTATAATGTGTGCATGCTGTGAAGTTTCAAAAGATGACCTAGAGAAATGATAAAGAAAGATGAGGATGGAAATTCTAAATCAGCTGCTACAATTTATTGTGCATTCTAAACATTGTTATTGTGTTCATCATAATTGGGTATTCATTCCACGCTTCACATAACAGCAGGTCCCTGAAAAAATAAAATAGCAAAAATCTTTCTCCTCCTCCCTCATTTCGACTTACTCCTCCTCCCCTGCTTCCATTAAGCACCCTGGGTAGTCACGACTGGCAAGCAAAAGCCAGCTTTAGGATAAAGTTCAAACTTAGCCACCTGCAAGGACTCCAGATATCTCACTGCCCTCCTGCTCTGCCCTCTAGTACCAGACCTAAGTGAGGCAGTAAGACGCAGGATCTGGAGTCAGAGGACCCCCAGTTAAGTTCAAGTTCAAGGCTTCCCTTTGCTTTAATTTTTCCATCTGCAATATGGACTTCCTAACCTCTGTCCTGCCTTTCACTTATCACTCAGAGGCTCTGAGGACTGAAAGGCGATATCCTCTGAGAAAGTTCTGGCAAACCATAGTAAGTTATAGAAATGCAGCCAAATCATTGTGATTGTCATAGGACTTCAATATTTAGCATCTTTTATTGTCTTATCTTGTGCTCATTGATCTTGAATCTTCAGATCCACTGTAAGGTCAAGCTCAAAGACCACATTGTAGGATCTGCCTTCCCTCTCTGCCTGCAGTGCTGAGGCCACGGCATCCACACCCAGCACCCACAAAGTAAATACTTCTGGGTTAGTTACTAGTTAACTTACTTGACAGATTTGATTCAGTGTGCAAAGTGTTCTTCATTCTCTAGGGTCTTTTATATTGATAAACACATTTTCTGGAAAATAACCATGTTTGCTTAGCCCATGATAAGATCTATCTTCCTTTTTTCCTATCCAGCTGAGAAGAATTCCACTGAAAAGCAGATTATTGTGGCAAAGGAAAAGAGAAAAACTTTCTAAGGCAGTCTTCAAGGTTCTTCTTAAGGCTGAGACACCAGACCCAAAAGTCACTTGATAACTGCAAGCTACCTCTCCCTGTCACTGTTCAAAAATTCAGTCTAAGATCCTACTAAGCATAGGGCATAGTGTTGGAGCTGCTGGGGAGAGAATCCCGGCTTCCTGTGCCCCAGCTGGGTGACTTTGCATAGGTTACTCAGTCTGTCTCTTTTTCCTCATCTAAAATAGAGTGATAATAGAACCCACCTGCTAACGTTACCATAAGGATGAAATGTGTTAATACACGTAAAAAGCTCTTAGTTGTTAATGTCCAGTACAAAGTAACAATAAATACCACAGATTGAGATACCTGTATCTGAATGGACCAAGACCCCCCCAAAATCAAAGTGACATGTTCAAACCAAAAAGCCATAAAGAAAGAGAGATAAGGGCTGGAGCAGAGTGGCACTTTGAAAGACCCATCTTCATGACACCTGATTAGCTGGGGCCATAAACACTCCCACCTTCCCTTTGCCTTAACCAACCCTGGATAGCGTCCTTCCCGCTGGTGCAAATACACCCTGTGCTGCTGGCCTTCTGTATGACTCAGGGTGCGCAGAGGGAGGCTCCATCTACTGCTGGCTCCCAGCAGTGGAAACTTCCTCATGCTGTTGTTATGAGGATTAAATGAGATAAGGCCTGGAAAAGTGCCTAGCAGAGTATCTGGCATATGGTATGCAGCCAATAAACGTTATCTGTTAAAGAAACAAGAAGAAGGAAGAGGAGGAGGAAAACCCTGCGGGGCCTGCTCTCTCCAAGCTGACACATCCCAACCCCAAATGCCAGACATGGGCGTTGAGTTGTGTGGTGAAGCAGAGGGATGTGTGTCTGTGAAGGATTACAGTGAAGGGCAAAACTCAGAAGACAAGAGGGGCCTGCAATCCCCATTCTCTTCCTTCTTAGAAAAAAAAGATAAAGAAGGTACTTAGCTAGGTGGCGCTTGTGGCTGAAAGAGTAGGGCACCAGCCTCATATACTGGAGGTGGTGGGTTCAAACCCCACCCTGGCCAAAAACTGCAAAAAACAAAAAGGAGATACTTGCCTGGTGCTTTGCTAGCAAACCCAAGCTCCAGAACATTGCATTGTTAATATTTTTAGTATTTCTGAAGCGCAAAGACTGCTCTGACCTCCCAAATTGCTCTCATACACCTAACCAACAAAAGCTTAACATAGGTGAAGTCATCAATGGCTTTTGTCTGTGATAATGACTCAGACACAAGATTAAATTAAAACAGACCCCACAGGTCTCCTTAGTAGGATGCTTTGGACTCAGTGTTCTCAAGCACTTCAACATCACCTTCTGTTCCCCATCCCTATATGGACAGAAATTCCCAGTTCTGAAATAAACTTAACATTAGGACAAGAGAAGGAAGGAATTCGGTGAAAAAGAAAGAAGAACTAGACAGGAAGAAGAAACTATATCATCTTCAGAACTGGCAGAAGAAATCACACCCTCTTGGGCTGGCCCCACAGCGAAGCCCCAGTCCTGGTCAACAGAGGTGGGGTGCTTGTTGCAAATGCAAACTGAATGAGTCAATGTCCTCAAGATCAAGAACCGACACGTTCTACCAAGCTCAACCACAGAATCAATGCCTAGCAGAGTATCTGGCATATGGTAGATACTGTTTCAGCTCCAGATATACGGAGAAAACAAAGCACTTGGAAAGAAACCTTCAGTAAGGACACAGGTGCTCAGGACAATGCTTGTTTCCTGTTTACCTGGGCAGGTATTTGCAAGTAGTCTAAGAAGAGGGGCAACCAGGAGTAATTTATACAATCCTAAGTGAATAGTTATGCAAATCCCTTAAGCAAATCCACGAAAAGAGACAGGAAAGGTTTCTGAACTGGTTTTCTTCAACTCCACCATTCTTTTCAGAGGGTAAAGGTGTAAAACCAAACGAAGGCTCGGGAACCGCAAATCTACTTACTGTCTAGGACAAGAAACACCTCCGCCCCTCCCCCTCCCTTCATGCCCGGTCACCAAACCAGGGCCCCTGGGTCACTCTGGCAAGACAGCCCCTTAGTGTCTTCTGCCCCTCTGCGCGCCGCCTAAGTTAAGCCCTCGGTTCAGACTCCCCAGCCGAAACCGGAGGAGAGACACCAAGGGTGCAGAAGGTGCTCTTTTCGCAAACAGGCGAGAAGGGAACGAGCAGGGATGGGGGTGCAGAACGAACCCTGCAATGCGAAAGGCGCCCAGCCAGGCTCGCCGCGGCCCCTGCCGGCAGGACCATCTCGCTTACAGCCCAGGCACCTCAAGAGGTCGGGCGGCCACCCACCCGGGAGCGGAAAACAGGAGTTCCTGACCCCGGAGCACCATCCCCACCACTGACTCGAATGCCGAGAGTCCGCAGGCGATCCCCCACCGGCCCCACCAGCCCCGGGCCACCCCGGCCGGAGCGCGCCGGCAGTCCCTTGTGAAGCGCCGCACAAGGGCAAGGGCCCCGGGTGCGCTCCTGCAACTGTCGCGGGGCGCCTCGCTAGCACCTCTGCGGGGCAAAGGGGAGGGGGGAATGACTGGAAAAAAGGCGGAGCAGGCGGCCTAAGAAGCACTTACAAGCGCCAAGAAAGCGCCTCCTCTCGAGGAATGAAAGGAACAGCTTCCCGGCTAAGGAAACGCCCGGGGGATGCCCCTACCCGAGGTGCCGCCTTTCCCGGTTAGCCGATTCTCTCGCGTGCAGCGGGTCCTCCAGCCCGCCTCCCACCCCACCCCTTGGCCCGAAAGCTGATCCTAGATACCTTCCCGCGGCTTTTAAAGAGACTCACAGAGCGTTTCGGCCGCCCGCAGCTCACGCAACAGGCGGAGCCTTAGGGCTCCAGCGACGGCGGGCTCTGGGGACCGGAGGATGGGGTTCTGCAAAACAGGCGCCCAGCGGGATGCAAAGTCCCCCGCGGGCGTAGACCTGCAGAGCCACCTGGACCGCGAGGACCTGGGGCAGCAAAAGGTGAGAGAGGTGCCATAAAGTTACAGGGTCGCACGGAGAAGTCTCCGGAGCACGCGGGGCTGTGGGCACGCTAGCGGGTACCTGCCGGAGTCGGAGAGCGCAGGGCTCGCTCCGCTCAGCGACGCCGCCCGCCCGCGCTGCAGGGATCAGGCCTCGCGGCGCGGCTCCGCGCCCGCCGCCGCGGCGGCGAGGACAGCCGGGCGGCCCGCGTCGGTCGGTCAGTCCGTTGGTCTCGCCCAGCTAGAGCGCAGCTCCGGGGAGCTGCAGGCGGGGCGGGGCGGAGCTGGTCGCTCATCCGCCGCCCCATTGGTCCCCACTCCGCCAGCCAGCTTTGCCTAGCCGGCAGCCGGACACCCCGGGCCGAGGGCGCGGGCGCTTGCGGATTGTGCGGCTGAGACCGCGAGACAGGCGGAGGGATGAATGGATGGACTTCGACCCGGC
Organism: Arctocebus calabarensis; assembly: GCA_963573935.1. Classification (NCBI taxonomy): domain Eukaryota; kingdom Metazoa; phylum Chordata; class Mammalia; order Primates; family Lorisidae; genus Arctocebus; species Arctocebus calabarensis. The sequence continues at coordinate 31,481 of CAUYON010055954.1, forward strand.
TGTGCAGAAGGCGCACCCGCCTCCAGGCCCAAGTGCACAGTCACCCCCGGAGCGTCCGGCCCTATCTAGGTGAAAGCAAGAACGTGCCCCACTCCTGCCGCCTGCACCCCCTCCTGGGCCGAAGCACCACGGTCCCGCGGGGAAAAGTGACCTCCTGCCCGGACCCAGAATCTCCGGCATCCCCTTATTGAAAGTCGGGGCCCTAGAGACATTTCACAAATTTGCGCGGGTTTTCTTAAGTCGTGAGCCCCCAACTTGTTTTAAAACAAAGTGCGAAGGAAGATACAGCCCCATTCCTGTCGGTGTTTGCCTCCAGTCTCTCTGCCTAAAGATTCACACACAGTGTGAAACAGGGTAGATTGTCCTGTTCCTCGACTTACCAAGTCAGAAGAGGTAGCTGGACGTTTGCACCAAGCAGGTACACCTCATAGGTAAAAGAGGAACGAGTGAAGTTGGTCCCCTTTCTGAAGGACGAAGGTTAGAGGGAGTCCGGGGGAAACGTCTTCAGCCACGGTTGAGGAACAAACCAGGACCTCAGCGAGGGCAATGTGTGGTCCAGAAGGCATGGCTGGCCTCTCTGCACTGAGCGAGAATGCTCGGTGACAGCCAGGAGGAGAAATGGGACGCTTGGGACCCACCCCCGCACTCCCCCTCCCGCCCCCAAACTGCAGATTTTTAAGTTCTGCAGACCTGCAATAATTCCTCGGAGCCAGCTGCTCCAAGCTGTAGGCGCCCAGTGTTCCCTGGGTTCCCACCCCGCATCGTGCTCTCTGTCAGCTGCCCCCAGCCCCGCAGCCGCTGACCACTCATCTCAGGCAAGCGCCTAGTGAGACCACATGTTACCGGGCCTGAGCCAAGCGCTGGGGAGGGGATGGGGAAATGTATGGGAAAGGTGACACACTTTCCTGACCTCATCAAATGCTCTCTGGTAAGGGTGGGTTTCCAGTTGTTCTGTCTTTTATCAAAAACCCACATTGGGAGTCAAAGAAAAGGGAGCAAAGCTCACAGTATCTTTTAGGTTTCAAAGAAGAAGTGAAATCTGCCCTTTAAGGGAGGATTTGGCCCAGGCAAGAGGATGGCAGCAGACAGGAAGGGCAAGGGCCATCTTCCCTGGGAGGCCTGTGGACCCACCAGACTGCAGAAATTTCATTTACCTTGTGGAAGGCAAGTTGTGGCACTGGTGGATATGAGCGCCGTCTGTCTCTAATCTCACTACTCTTTGGTTTCTGCCATTCTCTCTCCTCTCCTACGGAACAGAATCCAAAGCACTTGTCTACACTGCTGTCTGCAAGCAGCTGAGGAAGGTAATTTCATACACGATTCATCACATTTAGTATAAGATCTAAGATTATTCCTAAAATGTGTTTACATTTTATCAGCATCTTAGAAGAATGTGCCGGGACCTCTACCAGCATTTAGCTATTTAATCATTTTTAAATCACTAAGTTTATTCGAAAAGCCCAGCTCTGTTTATTTCTGAAGGAAATATGTTCAGAATCTCTTAAGCACTGCAGAAGTCATCTGCAGTGCAGAAGGGTCAGCAGTGAGGTCCTTCTCACAGGATCTGGATGGCACATGGCCTGAGTCAGAGGGCCCCCAGGGAGTGTGTGGAGCTGGGGACAGAAGGGGTTTCCTCCACGGTGGGCATGCAGGAGCAGGTGAGGTTTCGATAGATTGGATTTCTCACCCGGCTGTACCCTATGAGCACTCAGTCTTTCAGCCTGGGGTTTTTTTTCTTGCAGTCATCTGCAAGAAAAGTTCCTTCTCAGAAGGTGCTCATTGGAAACAAAGGAAATAATATATAGGATAGGACCAATGGACCATAAAGCCTGTCTTCCCCCTGAATAATAACAAAGTTAAGCCAGGCAGGAGTGAATTCACCCCTGCATGTGCATGGGTGAGCACGCACACACATCCTCGGCATCTATAGCCCCTTCCTCTGACCTCAGTTTCTGTCACTACAGGGCATGACCTGTTTACCTGCCTCCTTCCTACTCCATAAGATGCCTTTATGCCACCTGACCTAATACCCCACCCCCTCTTAATGAACCATGTCCACAAGGAAGCTCTAGACGTAACACACATTGATCAGTGATGTACGGTAAGTCATTTGCTGCAATGGTGCTCACTCCTTCATGGGTTCTGAGGACTCCCAGTGTCACTCAAGATGTCCCAAGCCAATTTGAGACGAATTCAGTCTGCCTTCCATGCCACCACGTCCTCCTCACTTGGAAATCACCCCCTCTTTTGAAGTCTAAACCCTCTCTTACCCATCCATGTTCTCTCTTCCATTTCTCCACCCAAATCTGTTCTTGACTTTTTATTCTCACTAAAGTCCAAGTGACAGAAAACCAGTTGGAAACCAGCTAACAGAAAACCAGCTGGATTGGTACTTACCTTAGCCCTGAAGGAAAGGAAGTACTAATTTGATTCTTAAATTGGAACAGGTCTATAGGTGAAAATGAAGATGTTGTCATCTCTGGCCAGAAGGGGAGGCGTGAGGGGGCATTGGTCATCGTGGGCAACCTTTATCCTGTTGGTGATTCTTTCTTTCCACTCTCCACCCAGCACCTATCCCTCCAGCCAGTTTAAGCACATGAGACTCACCCAGCTTCATCATGTCTCTCGGAGTTCACAGCAGCACTCTCTCTGCTTAGAGTGCGGTTCCCAGACACCGAGCCCTGCTTTATTCAGCAAACCCCTTTCCCTTAGGACAGGACTCAGTTGACAATCACAGCCCTCTGGGAAGCCCCCTCTGCCATCATGGGCTGTGTGTCTTCTCTCCACACTCCCCTGGCACTCTGTGCCTCCCTCTTTTGTATCACCTACCATGTGGGATTTTGACTGTTTATCTTCCCCTAGACTGTGAGCTCCATGAAGCATGAATTCCCAGGACGTTTTGCAGGCTCTGAATCTTTGTGAAGTGAATTAATGAAGGCTGTCATGGGACTGCTCAGTTGCATACGCTCCTAGTGGACACTTAAATCCCTTACTTTGATGCTACCCTTCTGTCAGGTTTAAAAAAAATGTTTTCCAACCGTTTTTTATCTCACGGCACACTTGGACCTATGGTTAAACTTCCACAGCACACTTAAATTACATTGGTTCAAAAAAAGAGTTAAAAAAAAAAAGAATATACTTACTGTGCTTTGCATTTCTTTCAAAAATAATTTAGTTAATGATCTTTAACAATTTTCATGACACACCTAAGACCTTCTCATGGGACACCAGTGTTTGAAAATCACTGATATACACCATCATGTCTCTGTCTTTGCTGGATGCCAGAAAGATCAGGAATAAATTTATATTAAACTAAATTTTGTTTTTCGTTAGCTAGAATGCTTTAGTCTCAGATTATTGCTACAGAAGTCACTCTCCTTTCATAGAATTATTGTATGCTTCCTTTAACTGCCCTATGGTGTTATTTTTATATTGAAAGCGCCTTCAACCTTTCTGGTCTTAAAGTCCAAAGATTTGAATGCCAGTTCACTTCTGTCTCTGATTAGCTCAGTGCTGTTTCCTCTCTGGCTTTCTGTTTGGGTTTGGACTATATGATCTTTAAGGTCCTTGCCAGCTCTAAGAGCTTTATGTTTCTGCAGATAAAAGGAGACAGTTTATCAATTATTAAAGAATGAAAAACCCTTAGGTGACAAAATGTAGCCTAGTCTCCCAGCCCAAAGACATGATCTCTTAGGTACGTGACGTTGCCCTCTGAGGGACCTTGTATTTAGCATCGGGGAGTTCCACAGAACACGCGTGTCATCAGCATGGGCACAGAAGGGACAGCGCATAGCAGAGGATCCCATGGAAAGCCTCTGGTCACAACTCAACTTGTTGCCACATTTCAACCTCTTCACACCTGTCTCTGTGCCGGGCCACCTCCCCTCCTCTGTGCACTCTGTCTGCCTGAGCCTGGCTGTGCCAGTGACCAGTGCCTAAAGTGCTTCCCTCCCCTACCTGAAAAAGGGCTACTTAACCTCCAGTATCGAGTACAATGTCACCCATGCTGTGACACTTTCTCTGACTCACAAACCAGATTTAGTAGCTTCCTCTTCTAGGTCTCCTTATGCTCGGTAGCAAGCTGCAGTTCCAGTCACACTCCTGGACTGTCACTCACCAGCTGTTTGGATCGAGCCTTCTGCATTAAACTGTGCACTATCCACGGCAGGAACTAAGTGAGTTTTTATTTCAATGTCTTCAGAGTCCATTTATGATGCTCAGCAAATGCTTTACAAATGAAAACGTTGATGACTGATGTCTAATATCTGGATGGATGGATGGATGGATGGATAGATGGACAAAGTTCTTGACACTGCATGGAAAGCAGCAGAAAAACAAACCAAGAGGCTCCAAAGACCAGACACATCATTTTCATGGATTTTCCTCTGGGGCATTCTGTCCTCCTCTAATCACCTTCACTTATAGGGTGGAATGTAGTGTTTACCCCTCCTTTCCAACTAGAAGAATGGAACTATCTCCATGGCAGAGACCACTGGGCAACCCCCCCCATGAACTTTCCTGCTTTCTCAGTAACAATATCTCCAAGTGTTACATGAGTACTAGAGTTATCAACACTTCCCAGTTTTAAAACTGAAAGTCCAGCATTTCAGAAACCCCTTCAGTCCAGGGCAAAGCGACAGTTAGTCATCCTCTTAATTATATTGCTGCCATAGATAAAATCAGCAAGTCTACTTTTGGAGAACACTTAGGGAACTAAAAGTAGATCTGCCATTTGATCCTGCAATTCCTCTAAATAAATTTAGTGATACTAAATATATCACTTATATATATATACATATATATATATATAAGACCCCAAATCATCTTACAACAAAGATATTTGCACCAGAATGTTTGTTGCAGCCCAATTCATAATTGTCAAGTCATGGAAGAAGCCCAAGTGCCCATTAACCCATAAATGGATTATTAAATTGTGGTATATGTATATCATGGAATATTCCGCAGCCTTAAAAAAAGAAGAGGACTTTACATCTTTTTATGTCTACATGGATGGAGCAGGAACATATTCTTCTTAGTAAATTATCTCAAGAATGGAAGAAAAAGTATCCAATGTACTCAGTACTATTATGAAACCAAAATATAATCACCCACACTTTCATATGAAAGATAAAAACCCAGAATGAAAGAGGGAAGAGGAGGGGGAGGGGAGTGGAGGGAGGGTAATCAGTGGGACCTCACCTATGGTGCATATTGCAAGGGTACCTGTCAAATCTATTAAGAGTAGAGTATAAATGTCTTAACACAATAATTAAGTAAGAAAAGTGAAGGCTATGTTGACCAGTTTGATATAAGCATTCCAAATTGTATATAAAACCAGCCCATTGTATCCCATGAATGCATTAATGTACACAGTTATGATTTAATTTAAAAAAAAAAAGGAGGAAAAAAATAAATAAAATAAAATCAGCAAGTCCTAGCCTCCCCTGCAGGGGGAAGAGGGTGTGACTGAGTTCTTTCCAATGGGACATCAGTGGAAATGGTATGTTCAGCTACTGAGAGTGTCCTTAGAGGAGGGGGGAGGACACCTTTCCCTTTCCCCCTTGTACCTCCATGCTTTCTGGAGCACAGGGAAGATGGCTGGATCTGGGCCAGTCACTTATACTCGTAAGTACAAGCCTCATAATAAGGATGGCAGGGCAAGGAGATAGAGGGGGCTGGGCCCTGCTAATCACCCAGACGGCCTATATTTAAATGAGGGAAATAAACTTGTATCTCATTTCAGCCATTCTTATTTGGGGTTTCGGTCACAGCTGAACTCCATCTTAAAAGTCAGGTGGGGAACTAGATGTCATCCTCTTTTCCCAGTCCTTTGGATTCCAAAAATGCCCCATGTTGCCAGAATCAATGCCTCTATGAGAAAGTCTTCCTTCAGCCCTGACTGCAAGAACTGGCAAACTCGCTACCCTGCTCTCTGGGGATATAAAGAGGGATGACAGCATAGCCTGGGTTTGGGGACAGGAAAGAAATAGGAGTGCCTGTCATTGTGAGGTGAAGGGCTCTCAAAGTCCTCAAGTGGCACCACGTGTCCTGACCACCCCACAACACGGACTCTCAAGTCCTCGCACGCATTTCCAGAAAGCCCGTGTTCAACTGCAGATATCATCCAGGAGAAGTGCCTATGGCATTATTTTTCTGTATCTGTAAAGAAATTGCCCCAATCCTCAGCATTATTTTGCTGTATCTGTAGAGAAATTGCCCCAATCCTCTAAAACAAAAAGTGTGGTAGGAGCCCCTGTGAATCTGGAGGCAGCTGTACCTCAAGTGCCGGTGGGGGTGTGGTCAGGGGCTGAGACCTGTTCAGGAAAGGGGGGAGCCCAGGGCCAGGGGTCCAAGCACAGGGTCAGCAGGAGCACTATGACCCAATGCTAGTTTCCTAGGACTCAGGGAAAAAGGTCTTTCGCTATTATTTCTCTGAAAGTCTTTCTGATCTACATATTTTGTCTTTCTTCCCTTTCTCTCAAAATATCTTTGAAAAAAATCACAATTTCTTACAGCAATAAGGAGGAGGAAATTCTACCACAACAAAATGTGGTGGTGACAAAGAATCCAGAGGTCTTTCTGGAAGAGCAAGGTGGGTGGCGAGTGTCCGGTTTTCTGCCAGCAGTAACTGGCAGGGCACCCCCTCTCCAAAGCACCTCCCTCTTCTCTCCCCAGATAACTGGGATTACAGGAGTGCTGGCCAACTGCTCTGACTTAGTCTATTTTTCTTTCCTTTCTTTTTTTCCCATTGGTTGCAGAGGATCAATTTAATCCTACTCCTGGGTTAGGGCACATTGTCCTCATCAGCACATGTAAGGCCTCTGTCCTGTTTGTCTGCTTATCCCTTTATCCATCCCACCCTCTGCAGGTAACATTCTAACGTGCTTGTGGATACTCTTGCTTTCTGTGTGTCCATGGAGAACAAACATCATACTAGCTGTGTGACCTTGACCCTCCCTATGTCTCCCATGTAAAGTGAGGATATGGTACTGTATGTAATGGTTTCAAATCTACCATGCTGTCGTGAATGCATGCACTTTTCATTTATGCAAATAGTAACATGACCTTTCTCTCCTCATCTCCTATATTCTGCACCACTCAGGGTGCCTGTGAGGGTCCTGCCCTAGGACCCTCCAGATTTGTCTGCCATACAGCAGCTAACGGGTTAACATCCAGACCACCTAGAAATGATGATCTTTCCAGCAGTTGTTCAATATTTTGAATATTGTCTCTGAATATAATATGATCATCTCAGTCCTTATTTTTCCACAGAGCAACCAAAAACAATAACTTATCTGAAGAGTTCATTCAGTCCTCTGCCCTACCTCTAAGGAATCCTCAGAGCTATGGAAAGCTGCTAGCACTGCAGTCTGCATTACCCAAGTCCATGACCTACCCGATCCTGCCCAGAGATTTGGAAGCCAGTGGGCTGTGACCACTCTTCTGATATCAGGGACAACGCCAGAGGCTGCTGTCACGGCAGGTGAAGAGCTCTGCACTCCGCAGCGGTCTCCGACTGAGAGACCTGGAGCTCTATACCTCTCTGTCTGCCCCTCAGTCTCCTCATTTGCAAGATGCTCCCCAACGGGCTGGGTAGGGGTCCATATAAGGCAATGGCATCATACAAAGTGATACAGAGGAAAGGAAAAGCCTTTCAGTATCAAACCAAACGTCATACTAGCTGTGTGACCTTGACCCTCCCTATGTCTCCCATGTAAAGCGAGGATATGGTACTGTATGTAACAATTTCGAATCTACCATGCTGAACTAACGTCTGTTAGCCTCATGGGACTTCTGAGGCTTAGCCATGGGTTCTCCTGCTCCCACCTGATAGGCTCCAGCTGGCGGGAAGGACTCCCGGCCTAGCTAGATGGCCCAGCTGCACCCGCTAACCCTAACTCAACCTACTGAGATTCATCTCCCTGCCAGCCTGTAAAAACTCAGTCACATCCTGCCAAGGGAGCCAGTAGGCACCTGACCCTTTAGTCCCCACAAAGTCTGCCTCCCACAGTCTCTGTGGGTTCATCCTGCTCCTGAGTGGCACCCCATATGGCCCTGTAAACAGGAGCATCCTCCCCGGGCTGTGTCTGTGACAATGTGCTGCTGTCAATATCCTGCGTGGAGCCAAGCACTGGGTGCTCAGCATGGGATGCTCTTCAGGGCAGGGGAGCCCTCCTTTACCAAAGGGGTGAGCAGGAGGTCCTCAGAACAAATCCAAGAGTTGAAATTCTAAGTGAATGATATACGTAAAGCACCTGGCCCCTTGCCTGGGTTTGGCAGAAGCTCATGCACACAAGAGAAAAGCAAACAAGAGCTTAGACACAGGCGAGATGCTGGAGACAGCCAGAGGGTGAGGCACAGCCAGCACCCCAGAGGAATCCACAGGATCTTTGCTAAATGCTCATACCAAATGCCTTCATGTTTCCTCACCAAAGTGGAAAAAATGCATGGAAAAATGATTTCTCTTTTTCTCTGGAACTGAAATGGTGACTGCCCAGGCAGGCTACATCACCACATTCCCAGAATCTATAAGACAAGAATGGAACACAATGATTGCTTTGCTCCCCCAGCCCCAAGGGGCCTGAAGGAGCTCTGGGGTCTGGACTCCATGGCCACTGTGGGGTGATCGGCAGCCAGGCTCTGGGTGGAGGCAGGCTGACCCTCCTCTCATTCTGTCATTAATCTGCATTGTAAGTCACCTCATCTCCCTTTGGCTCAGTTTCTCACCTATAAAGTGGGGGGGTCTGAACTTACTGATATGCTGGATGCCAAGCTAAAGGAGGGAGTTAAAAAGGCAGGATCAAAAAGACTGGTAACAGGTTCCTCCCAGAAAAAGCCCACAATTCAGTGGGCTGATACCATCTGGCTTATCCACCAGGGAGGGTATTAGGATGACACAGCAGGACTATAGCTTTGACAGATAAGAGCACTATATAATGTGACAGGCACTGCCACTTGTCACTCAATTTCCATTCTCTGCTATTTCAGCAACAGAACTCCAGGGCAACTCAACACATTGCATTTTCCAGCCTCTCTTGCAACTAGTGCAGCCATCCCAACTTTCAGAGTAAGATGGAAACCCTGTTGTTTCCAGGGATTCTGTTTGAAAATGAAAAGATATCCCTTTTTCCCCCTTCCATGCTCCTGCCCAGAATGTAGATGAGCTAACTGGACTTCCTACAGCAATTTGGGGCCCTGAGACCACTGGGTACACTAGGGATGTGAGCTGAGTATAATCTGGCCTTCACTACCCTACAGAGCTATTGCATCAGTGCCTCAGCCCACTGGTCATCCCACATTTTTTTACTGGAGAAATAAACAGCTACCTTATTTGCATGTGTTACTAGAACTGATTCCAGTCTGAATTGACACAAATATTCAGCACTATTACGTATTATGCATAAGTACTGTTTTCTTTAGCTCCTAATGATCTCATGAAGTTTTTTTGAAGCTAAGACTCTTCAAGAATTTTTTACCTTCTCGCATGTCAAGTGGTATGATGGTGCTGAGTAATGTGAGATTTGCACAATTAACCTGTATGAAATCCAAACCAAAGCTTGGGTTCATGTCACTTTATGACTGAGAAGGCTGGAAAATTCTACCTTCTTCTAACCTAGCAGGTAGACTTCTAGGACAATAAATCAGCTGTACAGGACTTAGGCATACACATGCCCTCATTCACACACAAAAACATTCACATACACACACTCACCTGCATAGACATGTTTTCAGGAAGCCACATGCACACATCACCACACCCAGCATCAGGCTCCAGTGGGTTCCCTGCAACTGTGAAGCTGGATTTTTCCCTTCACCATGTCACCAAACTATTATGAGGTATTATTTTCAATAACTTGGTATACAAGCCTGGAAGTGGGGTACTGAGTTATAAAAAGCAAGAGTAAGAAAGCCGGGTGGGCAATCTTTGACCTTGGAGGTGGACTAGTGGAAAAGTAGGAGGAGGAAAATCTCCGACACATCAATTCCAGGGTCAAAAAGAGAATCCTGATCAGCTAGGGGCAGTCTGGACATCATGAGGCCTCATCTTCATGGAGGACACTGCCATGAGAGTGTGGGGTAAGCTCCTACCTCAGCCTCTGTCTTCCTTCCTCAGGGGTTGCTCCTCTGGACAATCTTATCAATTGATTCAATCATTGCTTGTATATTTTGATATCTCCTAGCTCTCCGCCTCTAGCTCTGATCCCATTCCACTCTGGGGCTTCTTCACACTGTGCTAAGGACTTAGGAAAACACAAAGATGAAGATACAGTCTCTGCTCCCAAGAAGTGAGAATTCTATCAAGTAATCAGTTGAAAAATAAACATTGACAGCCAACTCCATAAAAATTGCCATCTAAAATGCCACTTACTACCTGTAGAACCTTAAGAAATTCTCAGTTTTCCTATCTACAACTTTTTTTATTGAGACAGAGTCTCACTATGTCACCCTCAGTAGAGTGCCATGGCATCACAGCTCACAGCAACCTCAAACTCTTGGACTTAAGCGATTCTCTTGCCTCAGCCTCCCAAGTAGCTGGGACTACAGGTGCCCACCACAATGCCTGACTATTTTTTGTTGTTGTTGCAGTTGTCATTGTTGTTTGGCAGGCCCAGGTCAGGTTCGAACCTGCCAACCCCATTGTATTTTGCTAGCACCCTAGCCACTGAGTTACAAGTACCAAGCCTCATCTACAACTTTAGAATAATAACTTATGCCCTACAAAACTTGTAAGCGTAGTAGCTGCCCTGACAAATTATTTAGGAATCCCCTCTACTACTCAGCAAATCTTTCATTCAACTCATTTATTCAACATTTCCCACAAAGCCCCCTCCAAGTATTCTCTACTCTAAACCCTGGATTGTCATCATCCCAAATCAATTTCAGTTCTCATCCATAGCAGAAAAACTGTCCCCCTACTTATTGAGAAAAGAGGGGGGCACAGAGGGTAGGGTCATTCAACTTCTACCTTGCCTATCTTAAAGTCTTCCTAAAACATCCCCTGCTTTGAAGAAAGATGCATCTACCCAAGTACTTTTGTTTTTGTTTTTGTTTTTCTGAAACAGTCTCAAGCTGTCACCCTGGGTATAGTGCCATGACATCACACATCACAGCAACCTCAAACTCTTGGGCTTAAGCAATTCTCTTGCCTTAGCATCCTAAGTAGCTGGGACTATAGGCGCCCACTGCAATGCCTGGCTATTTTTGTGTGTTGTTGTTGTTGTTGCAGCTGCCATTATTGTTTTAGCTGGCCCAGGCTGGGTTCAAACCCACCATCTTTGGTGTATGTGGCTGGCGCCCTACCCACTGAGCTATGGGCACTGCCTACCCAAGTACTATGTCTTTTGTTTTTGTTTTTTGAGACAGTCTCAAGTTGTCATCCTGGGTATAGCGCTGGCATCAGAGCTCACAGCAACCTCTAACTCTTGGGCTTAAGCAATTCTCTTGCCTTAGCCTCCCAAGTAGCTGGTACTACAGGCGCACACCACAATGCCTGGCTATTTTTTGTGTGTTGTTGTTGTTGTTGTTGTTGTTGTTGTAGTTGTCATTGTTGTTTTAACTGGCCCAGGCTGAATTTGAACTTGCCAGCTTTGGTGTATGTGGCTGGCGCCCTACCCACTGAGCTATGGGCACTGCCTACCCAAGTACTTTGAAGAGTCAAAATAATGATGATAAGAGATCTAAGACTATAGAGAAAGGTAGTTTTAATAAATAATCACTGCTATTATCTGAATGTATCCCCCAGATTCAAGTGTTGAAACTTAACAGCCAATGTGATACATGTAGTATTAAGAGGTGGGGTCTTCAGGAGATAGCTAAGTCATGAGGGCAGATACCTTGTGGATGGGATTAGGGCTCATAAAAGGATTTAAGGGAATGGGTTTACTCTCTTCTACTCTTCCATCATGTGAGAACATAGAGTACAAGACACCCTCTTGGAAACAAAAACAAGACCTGTTGACACCTTGATCTTGAACTTCCTAGCCTCCAGAACTGTGAGAAATAAATTTCTAATATTTATAGTAGAAATTTAGAAATATAGAAAACTGCTATATTTTGTTATAGCAGTTCAAATGGACTAAGACAGTCACTAAACAGCTAATTTATAACTGTAGCATGTCCTTTCCAGCCTGGTGGGAATCTATAGACTTTAGAGTTGTTTTCAGGTTCCATCACTTACAAGACTGTAGAGCCTGGAGCAAGTGACTCAACTCTCATTCATTAATTCACTCAATCAACATTTAAAAGTCTAAAAAAAAAAATTAAAAGTCTGTTTAATTCCAAGTGCACTAACTTAAGCTACAATTTAACCATTATAATATAAAAATAATACTAATACTAACCTACAAGTTTGTCCTGAGGCTCTGTGCCCCACCCAGCATAGTAGGGAGTAATAAATGTGATGAACCACTTTCCTTCCTGGCTCTTAGTCCTCATCTTTCTTTCTGTATATACAGAGAAATTTTCCACAAACAGAATAAATTCCTAGTTGTATAATAAGGAGCATCAGTATAAATCCTATATAAACTTCAGGGCATACCCTTCCCCTTTCACAATGAAGTACTGGATTGGGAGTAGCCTGCTTGAACTGAGCTCTCATTAAGTGTAAACCATCCCTGACAAATACTGCTGTGTGAAGACAAGCAGAATCCTTTACGCTAAAGTACTGGAAGCATGGCTTCTGAATAAGTTCTCCTTGACAATCAGAAAAGTCACATTTTCATTTACTCTTCCTCCTAGTCAACAAAAGTTCTTGTGAGCAATAACATTGTACCAGGCTGAGTACAAAAAAACTGGGATTATTAAATGTAAAATCCAAGGGTACAGAATCAGAGATGTAAATTTTTAATCGACTCTTCTGCAGGATTCAGAAACTCTCATCCCCTTTCTATACATTTGGAGGGTGCAAGGCAATGCTGTAAGGCACACTCAGCCTCTGATTCCAGATGGCTCACTCAGCTGCCACTATACTTTGGCCTGATAGCCATGCTGCAAACAGAAACCACTATGCAGTTTGCAAAGATGGAATTGCTAGCCTCTGCTCTGGGATCCCTCCAACCTTACCTGAGATTTCAATCTTTCTCCCCCTGGCAGGACCCTACCAACTCTCTCAGACCTGCATCCCAAAGATCTTCCCACCATTTCAAGGCACGCTCTATAAACTCTGTAGAAAACCTAGTTCTTCAACTATTCTCTGCCTCATCTGTTGTTCATGCCTCTACTTGACTTTTGAACTTCCTAATTAATCCTTTTCTCTCAAAGTGGGGTTTTTGAGCTCTTTTGCAAGTCAAAAGTGAAACTCTGACATTTCTCTCTCTTTGCATTCCTATAATAACAATCATAATCTTCCCTGAGGCAACAGGATACCTCTCTCTAAATAACGGTACAATTATGCGCAAAAAAACTGTGGCATGGGAAATACGCCAGTAATATTTTAAAGTATTATCTCTCTATGTACATATGGTCCCTGCCTTGAAAAGCTCACAGTCAATAGAAATTTTCACCAAATGATGAGTCAGGCCAATTGACCAGATACAATATAAACTGAAGAGATCGGCTGTAATCCACAAAAGCTGATTTATAAAGCAACCCATAGATTCAGCTCTGTCTCAACATTTGTGGGGCCAGGATAAGAGCACAAATAGAGGTGTTCTGCTCCTTCCCAAACACCCCTGCTTTCTTACTCTGGTTCCTTCCAACAGTATAAGGGAGCCTGGTTCTTATCCTGAAGGACACTTCAACCCATGCAGCCAAGATGTCTGTAAGGCCTGACTTCAGGACATGCTAAACCAAAAGGTTTTATTATCTCACATGTGTTACCATCTAGAGACCATGTTTAGGTGAATGTCTTGGCTTGGCAGTTCTATGGACCATAAGACCTAGCATAATACAAATGTCAAATGTGAGTACGAGAGTAGAAAGAATTATTCCATCCAATATCCAAACTGGAATGGACAAGCTATCTTTTGGTTCCTTTTCCCACTGTATTTAAGCTCTGCATAAGCGCAGTAATTACTGTTTTATGACTATCCAAAGTAAGTGACTGAGGCAAAGATATCAATCAATGGAGGTTTATTAAGTTTGAGGACATGCCTGGGGAAAAAACACAAACCACAGACACATCTGAGGTTGTCTTTCTAAAGGGGGATTTGGGAACTTTAGGATTTGAGGGAAAGAAGGCAACAGGAAAAAAGGGGGAGGGCAAAGACCAGAAAATCTACCTTTTTAATAAGATAAGGTGGATGATTGGAGAGAAAGAGGAAGTAAAGGAAGAATCAATTATGTAGATGTTCCTGGGTGGGTGGAAGAATAATCAATCTTGTCTTTGTTCTGTACTGAAGAAGATAAACTTGTAATCAATGTTACTAGTGTGGAATCTTGCAGGCTTTAGTTTTAGAAGCTAGACTCAGCCTGCAAACCCAGAGTTAGAATTTGCATATCCTTGCTTATGAGAGGCCAGCAAAGAATTTCCTCATAAAGGATCTTTGGGACAGCCCTTTACAGGCCTTTTGCCCTCGTATGAGACGCTAGCTGATGCACAATTTGTTAGCAATAGCTACTTGTTTGGAAGGTTTGACCTTCCAGGTTTGGTTTTCCTTTTGCATATAGAGTTGCGGGGGATGCTAAGATTTTTATTTTCCTTTATAATAGTCATTGAATTAAGAAACTTGCTCAGAGCAAAAGATGGGTGGATCTTGAAGAATGCCAGGTGATTTACCTTTTCTGAGAAAAGGGGAGCAATGTAACCTTGTAGGAATGCAAACTCATGTTTGACCAAACAGCTGTTTTCTCCCAGGGCTTTGTGCAAACAGTAGGCAGATAGTGGACATGGCCCGTCAGAGTGGTGGCAGCAGTGGCTGTAGCAGCAGGTTTCACATATTAATAGTTGCTATGTTCCTGCTTTTTGTTTCTTAACCACTCAGAGTGCCTTTGATTCTTGCCAGTTGTGATCTTCTGACCTCTCGTGAATTCTGTGAGCTCCCAAGAAATTGCCCTTTGATTAAATTTGTCAGTCATTTTTTTTTTTTTTTCAGTTACTTGCAACCAGGAACTCAATCAAATTTGCCACCAGAAAGGCCTGTTCCGCCTGCATTTCCATCTGCTTTTCTGAGTCTCATGAGCTTTTTGCCAAGTTTCCTTTCTTCTCTGTCTTGGAAAGTTTTGTGTGATATTGTGACTGCCGTGAGTCTGGCATCCCCCCTCAGGGTACCAGCCAAGCCCCCTTCTTCAGGGGTCAGCCTAGATGACCCATCATAGAAACATAGGTTGCTCATTGTTAGGCAATGCCAGTGGTCTACCATGGGTTTGGCAGGAAAAAAGATTTATGTCTCTGAGCCTCTCCACTGACTGATGAAAAATGCTACAACTGATGTTTATTAGAGTTAGAACCCAGGGCCGCACCAACTACACCTTGATCAGAACATAAGTGATAAACTACACCATTACTAACAGCTCCACCTTATGAATGGGATATGAGACCTTGCCTTTATATGGATTCCACAGATTCTGAAAATACCACAAATGCTTTTTCTCCCTTCTGATAGAACACCACTGCTGAGCCTTTGAAACAGGAACAGTATGTCATATGAAAGGCTTGTTAAGGTAAACAAACACTGATGTAAAATTCTTGTCTAGCCATTTTATCAGAGTTGAGTCTGCTTTTTATAGGTCTCAGTTTATCTCTCTCCAGAGAAAATTCATAGGCTACTAATATTCCCATCTGCCCATCCATCCATTTGCCCAGCTATCCATCCATCCATTGTCCATCCATCCATCTATCCATCTGCCTATCCATCTATCCATCCAACTGTTCATTCATCTCAGCTCTGAAGTGAGAAACTTGTAATTCTCGTTTGTTTTTTTTTTTCTAACTATTCAAACTATCTTGTAAACACCCCATCCCAATTCACTAGCTCTCTAGATTGGTGATTCACATTTATTTGAGGAAGGATATCTTTCCATGTAGAGACTCACTGCCAGCAGGAACACTACCTGCCACTTATTACTCACAGAGGCTGGAGACAATTCTCACCAGTCAGGGAAGAACTCGCCCTGTCTCTCTGTGGCAGGCCAGTATCCACAGAACCACTTCTCACAGCCCCCCAGCTATAAAACACAATGCTCCTCCTATATCAAATGCAATACACAAGCCCCACCAAATAGGTCCTATTCCCAGGCATTCTCTCAACCAGATGCTAGAACAGGGCTGCCACTCCAGGAGAGACCAAAATGGAAAAAAGACATTACCTGAAATCATCCTGAAAGAATTAAAATTCCTTCCTTTTCTTCCTCAGCCATAGATTTATCTAGTACTACCCACATCTGCAATCCAACCGGAAAACTACTGAACCACTACTAAACAAATTAGGTGTCCCAAACTTGGGGCCGCTTTTGAGATTTAGCATAAAACACATTCACACATATTTTAATTTTTCAGATGTTTAACATTCCATACAAGTGAGAATCCACATGAATTTTAAGAATCTCCTACAATGTTACAGATTTCTTTAATATACTCTCTTACATCATTGCATTGACATAACTACTCTTTCAAAAGATTTTCTGAGCCGGAACATATTCTTCTTAGCAAAGTATCTCAAGAATGGAAGAAAAAGTATCCAATGTACTCAGCCCTACTATGAAACTAATTTGCAAGCACCCACACTTCCGTATGAAAGCTATAACCTAACTATAGCCCAAGATGAAGGGGAAAGAGGAGAGGGGAGGGGGGAGGATTAATGGAGGGAGGGTAACTTGTGGGACCACACCTACGGTGCATTTTACAAGGGTACATGTGAAATTTGCTAAGTGTAGAATATAAATATCTTAACACAATAACTAAGAAAATGTGGTGAAGGCTATGTTAACCAGTTGGATGAAAGTATTTCAAATTGTGTATAAACCAGCACATTGTACCCCATAATTGTATTATTGTACACAGGTATGCTTTAATTAAAAAAAATAAAAATAAAGTTTTTCTGAAGATTATATGAGACATTATTTTTTCTTTTCTTTTTTTTTTTTTTTTTTGAGACAGAGCCTCAAGCTGTGGCCCTGGGTAGAGTGCTGCGGAATTACAGCTCACAGCAACCTCCAACTCCTGGGCTCAAGCAAGTCTCCTGCCTCCACCTCCCAAGTAGCTGGGACTATAGGCCCCCGCTACAATGCCCAGCTATTTTTTGGTTGCAACCGTCATTGTTGTTTGGTGGGCCCGGGCTGGATTCAAACCCACCAGCTCAGGTGTATATGGCTGGCACCTTAGCCACTTGAGCCACAGGCACCAAGCCATATATGAGACATATTTATATTAAAAAACTAATGTGTATCACATACATACACATGCCCATACGTATATATATGAATATTCTGCTGAGTGTGGCAACCTATCTCCAACCTATTCCTTCCACACATTCCCCTGCACCTCCCTGCCCCTGCAACCTATGCACACAAATCCACAGCTATAAGTAACTAGTAGCATGCAACCCTGCTGCCCAGGAACCTGCCATGTTCCCTGTGTGACCACTGTAGGGTTAGAAGACCACCCTACATAAGCCACACAAAGGCAAGCCTTTAATGGATTAAAATGGCTTTTGCTAATACAGAAGCAAGAGAGCTGGGCTCCCCCTGAAGCATACACAAAGGCTGTTTGTTCAGAGGTAAAAGTCCATAAAAACAGTAAAGTATGTTTCCGTTAAGCCCAGGTGCTTAGAGGCTGACAACTCCACCCCTGGTGATACAGATAGAGGATGACATATGTCTGCACATAATGTCCTGGGGCCTAAAGATCTCTGCTCTGTAGAGAAACAAAGTCATAAATTCATTTTGGGTTAACTAAGTGTGCACTTGAGGGGTTTCATTCACCAGTGTCCCCTGCAGCTTTTTGTAATCTCTATTTAGACCCTTTGCTCAAAAGCTGATGCATGTCTAAGAAGAATGTAAAAACAGAAAATATTGTGTTGATTTGTAGAGTGAATGTTTTTCCACAAGTTAATTATAGTTAGAAGTAAGT
>CAUYON010055956.1:0-32596 GCA_963573935.1 Arctocebus calabarensis
GGGGGGGGTCGCATGAGGGAGAAAAGGAGACCCTCTCTGCCCACCAGTCACTCACTAGCAATTTATTCATTTGAGGAATGCTCTTCATTTCAAGGCTGCTGACAGGCACATATGATAAATTCTCTGTCTCTGAGGAGTTTCACTCAGACACCTGCAGGTCAGGGGATCAACCCTAGTGATCAGAAATGTGACACATTTCACAACCCAACAGCCTACACTTGTCCTCATATATAGATGCTGAGTCTCTTTGACTAGAACTGAAAATGAGTGCTCTGAGCCCTCCCCCCGGAGATTCTGGGTCTGTCTGTCTTCAACTCCTGCAGACTGAGTCGTAGCTGCACAGTGCCCTGGTACCTGGAGGGAGCTAGGATTCTGCCTCTTCCTCTCGTGCCTGTGTACAGAGAACACCTGTGTAGCTCACAGGTTCCACGTGAGACGCCCCCTGAGCCTGCTGGTGCTCTAACTCCCTCGGGGATCCTGTGCAGCGTAGTTAACCACGTGCATTGGACTGGTTTTTGTAGTAGGCGCCTGTAAAGCCACAGGTGATTCAACTCCACAAATGCCCGTCGATTATAGACATTTCAGAGAATGCAACACAAACTGAGTGGAGAGAACTGTTTAGAGAAAAGACTCAAGGAGCTAACTCTGCACAGCTCCACTGAGCAGAAGATTGTTGAGGAGGAAAGACTTTTGTGTAATACAACAAAGCGCTATTGAGAGCAACCAGACAATTGAACATGAAGATGTGTGAACTCTGTTGAAAAGAAAATTTATTACATTATGAAGTAGTCTTTCCATTTATAAGGGGTAATCTTTTCCTCAAAGAAATAAAAATAAGCATAGAAAAATTTGCTAACACGTTTTTAATGTAAATGATCTTAATACTTGTTGGAAAGTTTAAATGATAGGCTATTTTTAAATGTCTATTAATTTCCAATTTGAGCAATTCTTTCATTCTGACAAGGGTCCATCTGTCCCCAGATATTCCTGTAATATATGTCCTGAAACATCCTAGGTCTCTACCAGTAGGAGGCGCTCAGGATATCAAGTATTAAAAGAATTACTCTCAAGAATTTTGTTTCATTGGCACATCCCAGAATATTTCTCAGCCTGTGAGCTTTCTGTGTTTCTGTGACATTGTGAGAAAGTCATTCCAGTTCACACAGGAAAACTGTGTCCGAGTGTTACTTACCCAAGCCCCCCCAAACCACCATGAAACTGCTGACAGAACATGTAGAGACGTAAATTGCTAGAAACCAAACAAAAAGATGAACTAAAATCATTACCTTGTTACAGAATAGCCTGAATTTATAATAAAAATGATAGGAAGTTTAACATACAATGGAAATTATAGAAAACAAACAGGGGGACACGTCAGCATCAAAGTGACCCCAGTGGGGTCAGAGAAGTGTATCAAGGTGAGTTACAGGTGCACTCCAAGCTCTTAACTTCCATCAAGGTGAGTTACAGGTGCACTGCAAGCTCTTAATGCTCATCAAGGTGTGTTACAGGTGCACTCCAAGCTCTCAACTCTCATCAAGGTGTGTTACAGGTGCACTCTAAACTCTTAACTCTCATCAAGGTGTGTTACAGGTGCACTTTAAGCTCTTAACTCCCATCAAGGTGTGTTACAGGTGCACTCCAAGCGCTTAACTCCCATCAAGGTGTGTTACAGGTGCACTGTAAGCTCTTAACTGCCATCAAGGTGAGTTACAGGTGCACTGTAAGCTCTTAACTCCCATCAAGGTGTGTCACAGGTGCACTCCAAGCGCTTAACGCCCATCAAGGTGAGTTACAGGTGCACTTTAAAGTCTTAACTGCCATCAAGGTGAGTTGCAGGTGCACTGTAAACTCTGTTAACACCCATCCTTCCTCTCACCTGGCCCCTCAGCCTCTTCCGTTTTTTGTCAATCATCTAATGTCAGTGTAACCACCCCCTGTAAATAACTGCCTTCCTTTGAAATATCCGGCATGGTTTTGGCTTTAACGACTGGAACCTGAAGAAAAAACTCATTCCCTCGATTCCTGTGGGCATCAACTCTGACAACGTATGAGAAGCTCTCACTCCAGGGCCCAGCACAAAGCAAATTTTTGAGAATAATAGTGTCTGCCATCATGAGGAAAATAACTTCTGGAACTTTTCGATGTCAGGGTTGGCCGAGGTCCCGTCGGCAGAGTGAGGGGATCTTCCGCACTTGGGGAGGACCCAGCCCCTGCATCACAGAGTGAGACGGTGAGCAGGAGCCTGAGGACAGGACAGGCGTCTTGCTGCCGCGGTCGTGTGGTCAGAGTCCCCTCTGTCTGCGAGACAGCAGGCGTAGTAAAAGGCCGTCCTTCGCCCCCACCCCGTGTGTGCGCGCGCTGTTGCGCATACTCTGGATTTGTGCAAACGTTCTGTTGCTAACACGGCACAAGCTTATGACAGGACATGAGTTGGAATCCCAGGCTGGGATTGTCTAGTTAGGGCACCTTTGGTAAACTGCCAAAACTTGCTGTGCCTCAGATGGAGACAATAATAGTATCCACTATACAGAAATTTTGTTAGAATTGAAAATAAAATACTTAAAATTAGCCCAATAGAAAATGTTCAACAGGCCAGGCACAGCAGGCCATGCCTATAATTCTAGCACTTTGGGAGTCCAAGGTGGGAGGCCAAGAGTTTGAGATCAGCCTGGGCAACACAGTGAGATCCCATCTTTATAAACAGTAGAAAAGAATTAGCTGGACATGATGGTGGGTACCTATAATCCCAGTTATCCAGAGGCTGTGGCAGGAGGGTTGCTTGAGGCCAGAAGTTCAGGGTTACAGTGGGCGATGATTGTGCTTCTACACTCCTGTCTGGGCAACAGAGGGAGACCCTATCTCTATTTAAAAACATATCCAATAAATATACATTCTTAATATTTTAAGGATGCATTAATATTGTTTATCTATTTGATTTATTTTCTAAGAACAAATTTATTAAATTCATTATTCTTCAATGAAATTTGCTTAAAAATATTATGCTTACCTTCTATGCTTGAAACTTCATATTAGGCATTAGTGAATAAGATAGAAATTGTGTTTTCCTTATGGAGCTCAGAATATAGCGGCAGGTAAAGATAACCAGCAGCTGACCGGCAGGGCAGGTACCAGGACTAGGGCTGACCTTTGGCCTATCCACCTACCCTGGGTGGCCAGTCCTAGGAGCCTTCCCAAAGGAACAAGGAAATATTTCCTCTGAAGTATTTCCAAGCCTCTGCCCTGTGGCTTGCGACTTTGTGCCTGGCACTGTATCAGCCTTCCAGAAAGCGTCAGCACCATGGACTCATGCCCCCCACGGTCCTTCTGCGAGCCACATTTATTGTTTCTAAACACCACTTTCGCCCTGCCGCTGAGCTGTTTGCTAACTGTAAATGGCTCCCTCCCTCCTCTTCTGTCGGGTCAGAGCCCATCTACTCACCTAATCGACCACCCACTGTCTGTCCCCAGTCTGACCGGGGTCATGTTTTCCTCTTCCTCATAGGGCACAGCAGCTGCCCTGTGGTGGACGGAATTTGCTTGGCGAGGACGTTCAACAGCCCGACTCACCACTGTTGTCATAGAAATGGCCTTTGGGTGCTTAAGATGTGCTGGGCATTGTACTGATTTCTCACCATCTAACTTGTATAAAAGTGAGACTCTTCACAAACATTTTTTCTCCTGACTTATGAATGAAAAGCATCCTGAGAAGTTAAAGAATGGGGATCTGAGATCTGGGATCCAAACCTGTGTCTGCTTCTTGTCAGATCACCTGCTCCACAGTGGCCCCACCCCAAGCTGCGCCCATGACGCCTGTCAAACCAGAATTTAGGTGACCTCCATGACCTGAGGGCTGGCTCGAGCCCCGTCCCCCTGGAGAATCCTGCCACCTTCCTCCCAGCCAAAGGTAATGCTGGGCTCTCCTCTCTCACAGAATTTAGGGTCCATGAGCTACAAGCAAATCAATCGCTCAGAAGCACTAAATCCATTTTTGGTATCAAGACCAGACAGAAATTTCTCCCCGTGGGTTCTCATTAAGAGGAAATTGGGTAAGGAAGTGAGCAGTGAGCCCTTCCCAGCGTCATTACTGTAGTTACGAGGAGGAGTTTCACAGGACGTTTTCTTCTTGACCGTCAGTCTAGCCAATGATATTGTAGAAGTAAAGTGAGATGCCTTGAGAACAGGTCCTCGGGCGGGAGTCAGGCACACGTTACGGTTTAGAGCCCACGTCACACAGGCAGGAGAGGGTCTGAGGCATTAAGCCTGGAAGGTGCAGAGGCTCAGGCGTCTAGGCTGGTCAGCTCCCGCAGGCCAAGCTGTTCTGATAGTCTCTTCATTCTACTCTGGGGTCTGTCTGGGTTTTTGTGGAAATTTAGACTATAGCTTGGGCTACAGAGGAAGGGAGGCCCCAGTCCTCGGGCTGAGGTTATTGGCAGGTGCAGTCCCGTTTTGGTGGGAAACAGAAGTGCTAACTAAGAAACCAGGCCAATGCTTAGCCCTACGCTCGAGGTCAGGGAGGGATGGTGGGGATCGCTGCGTTAGACTAATGGGTTAGGAGGACGCACTGCATGTCGGGGCAGTGAGGATGAGGCTGGACGGCCACCTGTCTGGGCTCCGCCTCACCAGCTCCGCAGCGGCCGAGTGTGTGGGCTGGGTTCCCTCCACACAGTGTCCTGTGCTGAATCAGGTCCTCCTGAGTCAGGGCCTCTGCGAAGCCTCCACTCTGCATCTTTAATACACTCCCCAGGTGGTTCCCGGCAGGCTAGAATCTGAGAACCGCTGAATTAGGGGCTGGATCTTCAGGTCTGCTGCTAGGCTGACTCGGATCTGACACTGGACACAGAGTAATTTCAGTGCGACTTAGAGGATTAGATTCCATTAAATTTTTTATAAAGAGCAGAATGCTGAAGTGGCTTGGAACAAGTCATCGAATTGAAAAGGAGATTTATATGAGAGAAGTGCAGACAGGGAAATTTAGAAGTCCTCTTGATAATAAGACAAGGTGCAAATGTAATGAACAGGGGGGTTTTCCTGTGAGCTCAGTGGCAGCTGAGGAGTGTTAATTTGAGAGAAGGGGCCTAATAACTTGGCAGCAGATGAAAACAAAACAATTGGCTGCTCTGACAAGCACAGTGGCTGGATGCTCTCGTTCCAGAACGTTCTACCCACAGGAGCACGAAGGCCCAGGGCGCACAGGGCACATTTCCTGTTGCCTTGACAGGTGTCAGGGAATCCTGACAAGCTTTGTTTGTGCTACACTAACGTGGTTGTTTTGACGGCAGTTTTGTGTGGCAGCCTCTGGTGGTGAGGAACTCGGCCCATCCTGCTGCCTGTGGTCTGGCTGTTGCATGTGTTTGTTGTAGTGATTTTAAATAGAGAAAGAAAGGAATTGGGAAAAGGTTTGAACCAAAACAATCAGGCAACTTCAATAATGAAACACTACCCAGGCATTTGGAAAATCTATGCAATTCCACCGCTAATGCTACCCTCACGATAGGGATTCATGGAGCCTATTTTATCAGCTCAGTGGGGATCATTGCCTCTCTACTCCGAAGGGAAAAAAGCAGAATTATCACCAGAATGATGACAACCACCCCTCCCACATTTATAGGGTGTTTTATTAAAAGCATGTTGTGTTGGTCTCATATACCAGCTGCAAGATGTGAGTATAAGCTGCCAGGATAGCTCTCGAGGGAAACACTTTCTTTTGTGCTAATTTAAAATTCCTCGGAGATCATGCAGGCAGGTGCGATGTTAATATTTGCATCTTTGCTGCCTGAGATTTTCATAAAGAAGCTGGTAGTGCATAAAGGATCCCTGAGTCTGGGGCCCCCTGAGCAGAGCTGACAGCTTACTGCCAGTGCTGGGGGAACCTCTCTGTACCTTCCTGAAGGCCCACACTCTAAAATGTGTTTTCTTATGTCATTAGTCATTAAGGAATTCTAATTAGTGCTTCCATTGTGATCAGGCCAATAACATCTCATTTATTATCTTGTTAATCATTATATTTTACTGTTTACAAATTTCGTCAGTGGAATTTTCACACTTTACTCCTGGTATCTGAAAATCTTAACCCAATGCTGGTTTTTGTAAACTGCACCATTAGCTCCACTTAATTAGAATTAAATTCTCCAGCTCATCCGCAACCTAATCCTCCTGAAACTTTGGGGTTCACAGCAAGTTCTAGGACATTTAATTCCTACCACAGCATGAGGCCTGGTATGACAGAAGAGAGACTTGTAAAGAAATGAACTTGATAGAGTCTGGTGAGGACAGAGGTGTGAGGAGAGACAGGTGGAAAGGACTCCAGCTGCGTTCGAGTTGGACCTTACAGGGCTGTGTGGACATTGGAGGGGAGGCACTTATGCCAGAGAGAGACCTGTGTGCCCAGGGTCCTGGGCGCTGTGTCCAGAGACTGGTGGGAAGGTCCACGCCTGCGAGTGGGCGCTGAAAGGCGGGCAAAAGAGAAAGCTGCAAAGTTAGGTTTGGAACTGTGGAAGCCCTTGTGGAATTCAGGCTGGAATTGTGAAAGCGCTTATGGAATTCAGGCTGGAATTGTGTAAACCCTTATGGAATGCAGCCTGGATTGTGACAGCCCTTGTGGAATTTAGGGCTGGATTGTGAAAGCCCTTGCGGAATTTAGGGCTGGATTGTGACAACCCTTGTGGAATTCAGCCTGGATTGTGAAAGCCCTTGCGGAATTTAGGGCTGGATTGTGAAAGCCCTTGTGGAATTCAGCCTGGATTGTGACAGCCCTTGTGGAATGCAGCCTGGATTGTGAAAGCCCTTGTGGAATGCAGCCTGGATTGTGAAAGCCCTTGTGGAATGCAGCCTGGATTGTGAAAGCCCTTGTGGAATGCAGCCTGGATTGTGAAAGCCCTTGCGGAATGCAGCCTGGATTGTGAAAGCCCTTGTGGAATGCAGCCTGGATTGTGAAAGCGCTTGTGTCTTGCACGCCTGCAGGTGGAGTTTTCTCTGTGGGTATGAACAGGGGAGTCAATGGCTTCCACGGGAGACCATGGTTAAAAAGCTTACTGGGAAATTGCTGGCAGAAATGTGTGAAATGATTGCAATGGATCAGACCAGGGTTGGAATCTCGGTTGCGTGTTCATGGCGATAGTTATAAGACGAGCTCAGAGGAGCTGCAGGTTGGGCTAAGACTCCCGTTGGGGAGCAACACTGCTAGAAAAGGTGAAGTGAACTTACGGATTCCCTGTTTGAAGCAGAGAAGGAGAGGGAGCAGTTCAACAAGGGGTCCTGAGTGGCTGCGGCAGGGTGCAAATTTCTGGGAAGGCCCCCTTAGCTAAGACGCAAATTCCTGCCGCCTGTCTCAGCACGGTTGTTCTCAAAGCACAACCGAGTCAGTCCAACTGGTGAAGGGAGAGCAGACACGGGCTGAAGTCCCGCTGGCGTTAACTGTTCACAAGCTGCACAGCTGCTTGAGCCTCAGTCTGCACTCTGGGGATGAGAGTAGTGATGGTGAACGTGCAAGAATGCTGTGAGTTAGAGATGGGGTTTAGAGAGTACCTGTAAACAGGAGCCATTCCTGCCAAGCCGCTGCTGTCACCATGTCTGTCCGTCTCACTGTATCAATGTTGTGGCATCTTGCGGTGGCTTTTCCTCGCAGACTTTAAGCAGTAGCTTGAAAGGGGAATAAGGTAGAGCCAGAACCAGGAGGCCGTGCCGACACTGACCTTCTCACGGATTCCATTAGTGGGCTGTGGGTGGATAGAGTTGCACAATTAGTTCACCCTGAAGTAGCCCCCGGTTCATCATCTTCTCCCTGAGGATATAGAGCTTGTTTTCAGAGTTGCCCTGTGAAAGGGTAACTTCGAAGTCAGCTTGCTGAGACTGCATGTGAGGTGAGCACACCTGCTTCTCGAACCTGGGTAAACTATGTGTAGTGAGACGTGGTGTGGGGCTTCTCCCAGCTCCGGAGAGCTTACTGTTCTCTGCGTTCCGAGGTGCACAAATGGATTCCGAACCATCCTCTCAGCTTCCAGTGTGTCCTGCACCCGAACTCCATCTGCTGCCGTCACAGAGCCATACTCACCTGCTTGTCACAGTCAATCACCCTGACCGTTACCCTCCTTTGCCCCCATGAGCAGAAATCTAAATGTACTAATGAAAACACATCCACTCCACCTTTGACAAATGCAGATGACAAATTCAAGTCTTAGAAAATGGAAGGAAGGAATAAGGATGACATCTCATCACTTCATTTTGAGAAATAAAAACTGATTTGCATCGTGGAGTAGATGGGACTTTCAGGACAAAATGACCTGAGCCAGGATAGAAGTAGCAAAACTGAGGAAGCCCAGAGTGGGGATACGGCAGCTGTAATTCCAGAATAGTGGAAAGACTTAGGTTTGGCATGGGAGGAAGTACCACTTCCCGTGAGGGTGCAGTCAGGGAGAAGGTGTACTTCCTCTAGGGGTGGTTTGGGCTTGAAATACATTTAGAATCTGAATAGATTAGGTAGATTTATGAATATGCCAATGATGTGCAGTGGAGGGCGAACCCATCATAGGAACATAAACACGATATCTGCGGGCAACTTGGGGGGCCCTTCACTCTAAGTGGGAGCTCGTGCAGGGCGGTGCAGGGGCTCGGTCCAGTCTGTCCATCCCTTTGTTTTTGTATTTGCAAGTGTTGCCATAAGCCAGTTACTCAGAGGAACAAATGAGCACAAGTTCAACAGAGCCTTAGATGACAAAATCATTTTCAAATAGATATAAAAATATCTGTTTATACACATGTATATATATACACACATGTTAAATATATATATTTCACAAATATAAAATGAACATATTCATTGTATATATATGAAAATGTATGTATACACTGACAATGTGAAACTTAAATTATTATATGAAACATTTTAACATTTTTAGGAAAGAGTTTTACGTGGAACAAACTGGAGAATGTTAACAGTCAGGTTTGAAAATACTCAATTACAAGAGTGTTTTCTTTAAATTCTCCCTCTCAGCTGTCCCCGTACCCTGTTCCCTGGGTCGCCACATTAATTGGGAAGATGAAGGATGCGTGGGTTGGAGGAGGCCTTGGACGCACCCTGTGGGCCCACCTGTGCAATGGCCTTTCAGAAATGACAAATTGCTTTTCCAGTTTCTTTAGACGAAAAGACTGCAATGGCAATTAAAAAGGCATCCTGGGTTTAAAAAACGTAACTGTAACTTGGTAATTTTATTTTCCTAGCATCTGTGCTATTCAAGCTGAGCCTACCATGGTGATCTTCATGAGACAATTCAGGGTTTCCTAGCAACCAAGTTTCCTGCGGTTTCCTTGGTTATGTGCAGAGATGTAACTCTTGTGGGCAACTTCAAAAGCACAGAAGAAAGCCCTCCTGAAGAACGAGATTCCAAAAAATCAGGTTACTGCCCGCTGAGTGTCTCTGTTCATACTGAAGGAATTCATTCCTCCTGGGCGTGAGGGAAACTCAGAAGCGATTGCGAGCAGATGGCAGAGTCAAGTCACCTGCTGAATCAGGTGTTCTTGAGGCCTTGCAGTGTGCCTGGTCCTCACATATTTTCTGAAACTGAGATCCCTCTTTTTATTCTTCTGATGGATTGCAACCCTTCATCACATTTAGGTGAAATTTAGACACTTTTCTTCAAATAGGTCATGAGACATCATTTGTAAAGAAGCAGAGTTGTGGGCCCTCAGGAGGAAGAATCAGTAATGCTCCTTGTTTTTACTGAGAAAGCATGTTTTGGGGGTTTAGATGATAATGCCAAGGGTGTCTGGTGGAGTCCATTCAGCAACCATTAACTACACTGACTGGTGGGTTTCAGCACCAGCGTGACTGTGTTAACTACTCTTACTGACTTCATGTTTTCTGTCTATTTTCATAAAGAAAAACTACATTGGGTAACTGTATTTTCTGACAATGTATCTGAAATTGATTGTAGCCAACAGAAGAAGCAAGGAAGAGCTGCACACCCACCAGTAAAACTTTTGCCACAAGGACCACTCGTCCGGTGTGTGGCCTGTGATGGACATGGGGGCAGGATCAGTGAGGGACTGGGGCTTCCTGTGGAAATCGGCACCTAGTGAGGGCCTCACCACAGGACATTCAGAGTTTACACTGTGCACTGCTAGTTTGCTCTATGTTATTTTTTAAATAGTGATGTTGTTCTGGCACAGGTGGACTGTTTGGAGTCAGCTTGATTCTTCTGAAGTCTGCTTTTCATTTCGTTAGAGCAGGTCTGTTGTAGGCCAACAGCCCCCCAAAATACCCGAGTCTTTCTCCACTTGTCTCAGCCTTGGTCCCCAGCATGGCCCCTGCCCTTGGGTTAATTCTGAGAACAGGTTTCTGACGAGGAAGTTCTCTGAGTTCCCTGACTCCCTAGCCAGCAAAACAATGATAAAAATTTACTCAAGCAGAGTTTCCCAAGCTACTGAGACCGCCACGATGTGACCCCCTGTGCCAGCCCCCTGACTGTACCCCCACCCCAAGCTAACTGCCATGATGTAACCCCCTGAGCCAACCACCTGACTGTAACCCCACCCTATAACCAGCCACGCTCCGCTTTTGCACATGCTTGCTTTGCCAGATCAGCACAAAAAGAGTATAAAAGGCTGCCTGCATTTCTCTTGGGTGCCGTTTGCCCTTTGGGGCAGCGGTCTGCCTGTGCAGGTGCAATAAATCATCACTATGTGATTTGAGCCTAAAGGGGGGTCTGTGTTTTCTTATGGGTGGGCACAGTTACCACAGTCCAGAGTAGCACTTCGTCTAAGGCTCATTAACTGTTACTGCTTTAGTGATAACTATGTGGCAGTTCTTACAGATGCTCCATCACGCTGGCTGGTAGAACATGGTCTAAGGGGATTTGGACATGAGCTCTGTGCTTTGCTCAGACTGGCCTCTCTCTTCAGCTGTGGGTGGTTTGCTCTCACACAGTTGCAAACCAGAATTCAGCCATACTTACGGGAACTTCTCAGCAGACCCCCAGAGCGCTACCCTGCACAGCTCCCTCATTGCTGGCATCCAGTCTGGTGGTCCCCAGCCCCCTTGTCCTCCCTAAGCGCTGACGTCTTTCTTAACTCAGCACCAATGCAGGGCTCCCTCCGTCTGGTTTCCCCGCTCCGAGACTGGCACCTGCCTCCAGGCTGTACACTGGGCGTTCAACAAACTCACCTATCTCTCTACCCTCTGTCAGAATCATGATCCAGAGATTCATAGTTTTTGTTCAGTTTTAAAGTTAGTTCAAGTGAGAGTGTTAATCTAGCTCATTATCCCATCGTGGCTGGGAGTATAGGACCAAATACTTTAAAACAAAATGTCATCTTTGAAATGCACATGTGACATTGGCAGGCTGAGTTTTTCCTTTACATCCACAGTTAAAAATATCAGCCTTTTGCACAGCTCAAGAGGTTAGTTTTAAATTTCTGCTGCCTAGGTTCCAAGAGAAACCCAGGTAAGAATGTTAACACTATTAGGAAAGGAAGTCTACAGACTGTAATGAACATGCCTGTTCCTGAATTTCTGAGACTTCATTTCTACATCAAATTAGAGCACTAAAAAGCATTTTAGTGGGAGTGCTTTCCTTTAACTCTCCCATAAATGGCTTCAGATATATTTTAATGCACTTTCAGCAGTCACTAAGCCATAAAAATCACATCACACCTCTGTTCACACACAAACACACACAAGGACACACAGACACACACTGACACATACAGGTCACATACAGAGACATACAGAGACAGACACACACACAGACACACACAGATACACACAGACACACAGACACACACAGGGACACACAGAGACACACGCACAGGCACACACAGACACACACAGACACACAGAGACACACACAGACACATGCACGGACACAGACAGAGACACACACAGACACACAAATGGACACAGACACACACTCAGACACAGAGACACACACAGACACACAAATGGACACACACACAGACACACACTGACTCACAGACACACACACAGAGACACACAGACACACACGGACACACAGACACAGACACACAGAGACACACACAGACACACAGACACACATCGACACACACACAGACATACACATGGACACACACACACAGACACACAGACACACACACGGACACACGTGCACAGACATACAGTGGACACACAGTGAGAACTGAATTACCATAATTCATCTCCCATCAGTTCTCACATCTCACAAATTTAATTCTCAGATCTTTTTGGCTTGGTGAAAATATTGAAGTAATAAATTCATACACTTAATATATTTTGAGGCATTTTAAACTCATCTCAGTTTTGTTGTTTTAATGCCTTTTTCTTTTTGTGACTATGGTTTTTAATGGCAGAATATACATTTTAAGACAATAATTCAGTAAAGTCGGTTTTGCTAATACAGAGTTGGCATTCAGTAAACCCTGGTGAGAGGGACCCACAGTGCTGATAGATCTGGCCGGGAGACAGACCCTCTCTCTTTTCTCAGATCTTCAGTAAGCGGGAGGTGAGTAGTAGTCGACGCGTCTGAGTCCCAAACACACCCTGGCACCTCCTTAGTGCAGTTCCTGTGATGGGCACCAGGAAATGCACCTGCTGAGGTCGGCGGTGACCGTCCCCACGAGCCGTCCCTCCAGGGCTCCACTCTGTGCCGATGCAGCTTGGACAGGTGGCCCCCTCTGCCCGGAATGTCCCCTTTCTCTGTGACGTGCCTCGCTGGACAGCCTCCCATCTCACCCCTGACTTCATTGGAGATCTTACTGACAATGTCATTAAAGAAATGCTGGCTGGCTTTCCTAAAACATGACTCCCTCTTCACACTTGGTTCTCTTACTCTGCTTTATTTTCCTTCAGAGCTTTTGTTATAATCTAATATACTATGCATTTATATTTTAATTTCCCCTCTCCCCCTCACTTCAATGTTAGTTCTGGGAGGGGAGGGATTTGGGGTTGTTTTCATCACAGGTGCTAGAACCATGGCTGGCACAAGTGAGTGCTTAATCAATCAATGAGTGAATAAAAGTGAATTCTCCAATATTAATCTCAGCATGGGTATATTTAAGTTGAACCGGGTGGGGAATCTATAGCCTCAAGGCCATATGTGGCTCTTCAGATCCCTGAATCAGTCCCTCAACTAAATTCAGACTTCACAGAACAAACCCTTTGTATCCCTTTATTAAGGGATTTGTTTTTTAAAATTTGGAATCAAAGACTTCACTAAAGGAGCCAGAAGGCCACATGTGGCCAAGTTGGCCTGACTATTTGCGCCTGGCTACCACTGACAACCAGTTGTATGAAGACTCACCAAGAACGGTTTCCAGTCCCCTTGGTATTGAGAGGAGAGGTTTCTACATGAAGAGTTTAATCACACATTCCCTAAAATTACTAGTTTTGAATCAAGGTAGCTAAAACATTTGCTATTAGGTATCTATGGCTAAGCTAAATGCTTAGCTTTTGACTTTTTAGTCTTTTGATTTTAATAGCAAATGTAAACAGACTCTAGCACTTTTATATACTAAGATTTTTAAAGGTTTTTTGGGGGGGAGGGTGTTGTTTTGCTTTTAAGAAAAATGTTACCACGCTATACTAGTACTTCACTTTGAATACAGGATTTCATCATCTTGTTTTCAGGGAGAATAGATGCGTCTACCTAAATATGCTTTATTTTGAAATGTTATGAAAATGTAATGAGTCCCAGACAGAGTAAATTTTGTAAGTCAGAGTTTATCATTCTAGCAGTACATGGGAAATATGGGGATTTGTTGTGCTGAGTGTGGCTGGTGACGTGGGCAATGTTGACGTCCTTAGACCATGACGTTCTGAAGACCATGAAGATCTTTGAGTCACACTTTTTGGACTTAAGTCCAAAAGGAAGAAATCTTGAGGGTTATTCTAAAATCCTAACAAATGAGATCTGTTAAAATTCCTGCAAAATATGTCTGTTTTCCTATCTTTTGATTTGACTGTCTTGTTTATTTCATAAAATAAAGCAAATAAGGAGCAGAAGAGATCAGCAGGCCCTTTACATGCCTCCTTCCATTTGTGATTCAAACCTGAGGCTCAGTGTCCTGTGCTAGACGGTGACTTTCTCAAGGTCAGGGGTGGCCAGAACGAGAAATCAAAGCTCCCCCATCCACTTGACTAACACACCAAGCATTTGGCTCCATGTACTTAAACATTGTGCCTTAAATATTGTTTCAATAGTAAAATTTCCCTCTTAGATGTAGATATGATGGAGAATAAATCACAGCCTACTTTCAAGGAAATTAATTATATAAAAAGAAGGATCCTACGTTTGTTTATGAATACAATATTTTTAAAAACTGACAAATTAAGCATTATTATTACTGATAGAAAGAAATCACTTTGCCTCTCTAAGAGTATCTGGTTTAAGTGCAGGAGTGCATGGCAGACACATTTTTTTTTTCTTGTTGAGACAGAGTCCCACCATATGCCCTGAGCAAAGTGCAATGGCATCAGAGCTCACTGCAATCTCAGACTCGAGCTGTGGGCATCCCCCTGCCTCAGCCTCAGAAGCCGCTGGGATTACGGCGCTTGCCACGGCACCCGGCTGGGTTTTTCATTTTTTGGAGTCGGGGTCTTACTCTTTCTTAGGCAAGTCTCAAATTCCTGAGCTCAAGCAATTCCCCCTCCTCAGCCTCCTACAGTCCTGGGATTACAGGTGTGAGCCACTGCATCTGGTTTAAATGTAGGACTGCATGGCAGACATATTTTTAAATTGTTGACTATGTACACATTGGCATCTATTACTGAAGATTCACCGTGAGTCTGCTCTGGGGTGAGAGGAATCGTGCTTCATGGGAATTTCTTCCCATTGTTTCATCCTCCTCTGCAAACTGGATGCTGAATGTGTCTCTCCAAAGATCGGAAATTTGGAACGCTATGTCCTTTTCCTTTCATTGGGTTTCCTTTTTTTACCCTGCTACCCATTTTGTGTCTTCAACTCCTGAGATGGAGCCAGTGTACCTGCCCCTGAGATGGTCTCACGGTTTCTCTTCTCGGGGAGCTGAATGTTTCCCGAGGTGCTGGCAACACAGTGCACACACTGAGCTGCGAAACACAGCTCTGAAGGCGGCCTTGAGCTTTCTAACGATGATCATGGCAACCTGTTCATGTCTTTGGTATAGGAACCAAATAAATATCATTTAAATAAATTAATAATTCTAGTTAATATGATAACCTTTATGCAAAAAAAAATTAGGGATAGATATTTTCCCCTGTGCAATCTATCAAGACGGGCTTCTCTGTGGTTACTGAGTGAAATTCACTTTTTATTACAATATCTGTTTATACTAAAGCAGACGCTCTGTTGCTTTCTAGGAAATACAAAGTTAAGCCGACTACATAGAAATGAAATTCTGACTCACAGGCATCACTTGTTATTCTGAGTGTGCACCAGAGGTGAGGAAGCACAGTAATAAACTTGTCAACCATTTTCCCGTGTTTATTAATAATTAAGATACATGCTTTTCCAGTGGGGATGACCTCCCTCGAGGAGATGCCACACACAAAGGCTCGCCTCTATCTCTCTTCAGAAGGCGGGAAACACAAGACATGGCTGGTGCTGAGCCCAGTCCATGCCCCATGGATGTGAAGTGCCAGGTGCTCACCAAGGGCCTGGCCAGGTACAGACAGCAGCTCTGTGTACTGGCGCTGCCCCGTCCCCTGCCAGCCTGCGGAGGGGAGCACGGCTTACAGAGGGTCGTTGCTTCAAAGCAGACAGCACTGAAAGTACCCTGAATTAATTGGCATGAATGCAAAACCATCCCAATAAACACTTTTTTTTTTTTTTTTTTGAGACAGAGCCTCAAGCTGTCGCCCTGGGTAGAGTGCCGTGGCATTACAGCTCACAGCAACCTCCAATTCCTGGGCTCAAGCGAGTCTCCTGCCTCTGCCTCCCAAGTAGCTGGGACAGCAGGCACCCACCTCAACGCCTGGCTATTTTTGTTTGGGTTGCAGCCGTCATTGTTGTTTGGCGGCCCGGGCTGGATGCGAACCCGCCAGCTCAGGTTTACATGGCTGGCGCCTTAGCCCGCTGAGCCACAGGCGCCGAGCCAGTCCAATAAACACATTTTTGATAAAAATATTATTAGAGACAATGAGTTTAAAAACCATTTTGATTTTCATACTTAGACACTAAGTTTTCAGTTGTTCTCATAATTTAGGAAACAGCAAAAAATAAATGCTTCCCACGAGACTTTTCATGGTACATCCAGCAGATGATTAAAGAATCTTTTATTTGTTAGAATCTGCACTGCAGGAAATAATGTATTGTCACGAGGATGTATTCACTTCCAGAACACCAGTGCTTTCCTTTCAGGAGCTTTCATGATTCTAAACCTTTTATGAGGCAGATAAAGCGAGTCTTTCTGAAGACAAATTGGATCCTGAGGGATGTGAAATTATTCTCAGCTACCAGGGCACTTGAACAGTCTTGGCTGTGTGAAGTGTGGACGGGGACAGTCAGAGCTATTTGCGGCTCTGTCCTCAGGAACAATGACAACAACATGTCTCACAACTGCTGGGAGATGCGCGGTGCTGAGCAAGGGCCGCGCCACCTACTGGCGGCAGGTCTGTGCCTAGTGGCTCTTCCCTCCCCTGCCAGCTTGCGGGTTAAGATGTTTCATTTAGAGTTAAGATAGTTCAGTTGGATTTTAAAAAATGAAACATTCATTTCCTAATTCATCGTTTAAATTGAGAAAAGGTGTACATATCTGTGGGGTACAGCCTGATGTTTTGATGTATGTATCTATTACTGCACACATCCATCATTTTTTGGTAATAAAACTTTACAGGTCTACCCTCTGAGAAATTTTCAAGTGTGTAATAAACTGTTTTCAATGTAGTCATCGTATTGTGCAATAGATCTCCTAAAGCTATTCCTCTTATTTAATTGATTGTCCTTTGACCAAGGTCTCTCCAAACTCACTTACCCACATGAGCCCCTAGTAACCATCATTGCACTTTTGGCTTCTGTGAGTCTGACTGTTTTAAAATTCACTTAGGAGTGAAAACATTCAGTTTTTGCCTTTCTGTGTCTGGCTTGTGTCACTTAGCAAATGTCCTCCAAGTTCATCCAGATGGATTAAAGATGTAAGTAAAATGATTAGAGGAAAACACAGGGAAAAAGTATCTTGACATTGGTCTGGGCAAGGATTTTTTGGACACAATCCTAAAAGTGCAAACAACAAAAGCAAAAATAGAAAAATGGGGTTGCGTCAAACTTCCAGGCAGCAAAGGAAATAATCAGTAAATCAACCAGGGGAACTGGAGAGAATAGTTGAGATCCACATACTAATAATAAGTGAACAGCTCAGTAACAAGAAAACAACCCAACTAAAATGTGGGCAAAGAACCTGTCGGAAATGCATGGCCACTAGGCCCATGGGAAACACTCAGCACCAGTAACCATCAGGAAAACACGTCGAGTTTATATGTCTTTTATTAATGGTATCTTATTATGGCGTCGTATATACTTGTTGGTATTTATTGTCAGACATAGATCACAAATTATTCAGCTTCTCATTACAGGGTTGTTATAAATTATTTTGATTCAGCAAATGACTTGATATCATTTTCCAATGGAATTAGTTTGCCCAATTTGTAGTTTTTGACCGGATTTAAGCCAAACCATTGGTCATATGGAAAGTCCCTATTCCCACAGCATTGTCCTCAGTCCATGACTCTCCGGTCATCTCTTGTTCTGTCCGATTCTCCTGTAGTGTTGAGATGGAGGGAGGGATGACGTCTACATAGACTGAAGTAAGTTATTTGAATATCCCTTGCTAATTACTGTGCCTGCTCATAAAGGGATAATGAAATTAATGCAGTCATGGCTAGAGATATACCTAAAACAAACCAACAGATGTCTTGGGAATTTTTTTTTTTTTATTAAATCATAGCTGTATCCATTAATGCAATCATGGCTTGCATGATGTGCTGGTTTTATATGCAATTTGAAGTGTTTTTATCAAACTGGTTAACATAGCCTTCCCAGCATTTTCTTAGTTATTATGTTGAGACATTTATATTCTACACCTGGTAAATTTCACATGTACCCTTGTAAGATGCATTTTTAAAATTATTCTTGTTTCTCAGAGTTTCTTTATCAAATTATATATAAGAATACAAATGTAACTGGTGATGATGAGATAATTCTTTGAGTGAGCATGACAGTAGTCCTATAAATGAAGTTAAAAGCCTATAGTAATATTGCTAGGATACTTTTTGCAGTGGGTATTTCCGTTAGAATATCAGGGGCTGAATTTTACAGGTGACTTCCGTGCAGACTTTCACACTAGTCTTCACGCCTGTGCAGTGCCTCTGTGTCAGAGGTTTCCTGCTTTTTAGGTGTAGAAAGATCATGTAATTCACTGTCAACATTGTTCAATCAAAAGGTTAGCTTTAATATAAATTTCTAGCACCACAGTAGGGTCTAGCTTCCACAGAAACCTGATGGTTATAGCAGAAAGTTTGACAGCCTTCATACATGCAGAATACTGATAAAGAGGGTCTTGATTTTTAAACCGTTACTTAAATGTAGGTTTTCAATAAAGAACAGAAATTGATGAAAATTTGAGGGACTAATACCCAGCAGACATAATCAAGATAATGAATTC
The DNA here is from genome assembly GCA_963573935.1 of Arctocebus calabarensis. Classification (NCBI taxonomy): domain Eukaryota; kingdom Metazoa; phylum Chordata; class Mammalia; order Primates; family Lorisidae; genus Arctocebus; species Arctocebus calabarensis. The sequence goes on from CAUYON010055956.1 coordinate 18,628, forward strand.
TAGCCCTTTTATAAGGAGTGTGAAACAGAGGGATTTGGAGGAACCAGGAGCTTCATGCCTCTGACTCAGGCAGCTTTGACTAGACCAGTGGTTCTCAGCCTTCCTAATGCCATGGCCTTTTAATACAGTTCCTGTGGGTCACAACCGCCCACAGGTTGAGAACCGCTGGACTAGACTGAGCGAGATCAGGTTTATATACTTGGCCACAGGTGTCTATCCTTAGAGAAAGTGGAAGGGAGCAATGAATAAACAAACTCTAGTATGTGGATGGCTAAACCAGCTCTTCAGTGAGCCTGGGTGAGATCATGCATGAAAAAGCACAGAACGTAATTCCTGGCACGTAGTGAATGGGGAGTACACGGGAGCCCGTAATTACTGACGGAGGTAGCAGAGCTGAATGGCTAAATGCACTGATTCTAAAGTCAAACCATCTGTGTTTTCTTATTGCTTCCACAATACCAGCTGGGTAAACTTGGGAATGTTATTTAACTTCTCTGAATCTTGCAAGATAAAAATAGTATCTACCTCTTATGGTTGTCAGGAAAATAAATGAGTGAGACTATGTAGAAAAGCAATTAAAACAACCCGTGGTATGTAGTAAACACTCAGTTTAGGACACCAGCCATTTCTAGGACAAGTACAGCTGACGGTGTGACGCCTGCTGCTTCTAGAATGACCATTATCCGGCCTCTTGTGAGGACCCTGCAGGACCTTGTGGAGATTTTGGATAAGCTGGGTTCATGGAGATGACCAGATTTGACAAAACTGGACTTTCTTTTGTAATACTTCTGGAGCGAATGTGAGAAAACAGGTTATCATGAGGATTCTTTATCTATATGATAAAGAACTTTCATCAACTTTAACAAACTACTTATTAGTAAGTGATGAAATGATGCTACATTAGTTGATTTAAGGCACGCCAAACCCTTACCGACGTGCAAACACCTGAGCCCTAAGAGGTGTTAAGAAAAGCTGTATACAATAAAAACTTTGAAATCGTTTTCAGTTATTTTGTGTTTTAAAGGAATTGATGCCTATTTTTTATCGTAGTAAAATATACAAACATAAAATTTATCAGCTGGAACATTTTTAAACCGCCCAGGGGCGTTAAGTGCATGGGCACTGCGGTGCAGCCATCGTCACCACCCACCGTCCCCGTCCCCCCAGTCTGAAGCTTATTCATAGCAACTGCCCCTTTCCTGTCCGCAAGTCCCTGGCCATCACCTTCTTCCCTCGTCTTTACCAAGCCGACTGCTCTAGTGTAGGTAGAGCCACACAGCGCGATACCTCAGCCTCTGTGCCGGCTCACGTCACCCAGCACGCCCGTCCAGCTGTACCAGCATCAGAGTGTTAGGTTTTAAGGCTGAATAATATTCCGTTGTCTGTACAGACCCATTTGCTTCATCCATCATTCACTGATGGACATTCGGGTTGTTGCCACCTCTTGGCGATCGTGTGTAATGCTGCTACGAACATTAGCATACCTGTAGTTATTTTTAAAGACTTATTTAACTTAGTCTTTACATTTAAAGGAACTTGTACTCTAACAGTCCGAATCACTGAGCCTCTTCCTATTATCTCTTGGAAATTAGAATCCCCTAGAGGGATTGTTGTACAAAACTGCTGGGCCCTGTCCCAGAATTTCTGGTCCAGTAGGGGAGAGTCTGAACTTTAACACATTACCGCGTGCCGCCATTGCTGCTTTGGGAATCACATCTGAGAGCTGCTGTCTTTCCATGCTGCCTCTGACCCTGGTGTCGCCTCTGTGACACTCTTGCTGTCCCTGAGTCTCGAGAGGAGAGGAAAGGGGGGGATTATGTGCAAGCTGAGTGGACACAACCATCTCACAGTGGGCAAGCCTTTCACGTGGCCCGTGTGACCCTTGGGAAGGAGGCAGGAAAATGAGCAGCTCTCACATCCTGCCCACACTCCCCTGGTTGAAGTAGGGAGGAGTCGGCGCAAGAGAGCTGGAGCGCCGTTGGTCAGGCAGGCGGCCTGTTCTCGCGTGAAGCATGGTGGTGGAAGTGGACAGTACCACCTCCTCAGATGGAGGATGCCCAGCCTGGCCGGATGAGCAAATGCAAGGAGAGGCTGCTGGGAGGGCTGCCAGAGTGAGCGTTGAAATATATACGTGCAGTTGATTGCTTTCTGTTGCTACTTCAGTGTTTCAAATTTTCCTTTAAAACTATGCTTTTTGTCTTTCAGCCCTTACTGAGCATAATTGTTGGTGCTGATCAGTCACCTGTGGTACAGTCTGGGGCCTTTTTCACGTCACAGAAATGTTTGCGGGTGTGGATGCGTGTGGAGCCAGGTTAGGGGGGACAGGGTTGTCCCCTACTTGCTGTCAGCTTTCTAACTGCCAGGAATCAACCAGTGGGAATGTTCACTATGGCCCAGCTGCTGTGGCCTGACTGCCTGGTCAGAACGGCTCACAGCTCTCGGCTTCAGCTGTTCTCAGAGTGTCTGCTGTGGCTCCTTAGTCACCATGGGGTCAACACACAGTGTGCTGTCATCAGCATTTCTCAGCAACGAAGCAACAAAATGGTCCAGCATCTTCTGTTGGGACTAAATATGTATTAGAAATCCACAACTGATAAGCCTAAATGAATCTAGAGCTCTGCTGTCTTAGAAGCTTTGCATTTTATCCAAGGTTGAATTAAGGCAAACAAAATGGTCAAAGAACAGTATGTAAAACAAGTTGACCAATTTATGTGCACTCAGTGGTCATTGCAGGCCAAGAATTTGGTGAAATGCTCGGACTACACAAATCTCTGACTGACCGCGTCAGCCTCGGGCGCTCCTGTCCATTGGCGGAGGAGGAAACCCGCCTGAAGGGGGAAGTGCTGGGAAGGCCAGACCTGCTCTGTCCTCCCCGGTCAGGTGTTCTGGGTGCAGGGCTGCTTCCTTTGGCACTCTTTATTCAGTGAGTTTTTTCCAATTCATAAATCTGTATTTGGGGAATCATTTATTGAATGTCCACTTCACTCCAGACTATCACAAGAGCAGAATTGTGTCGTTTTCCCCACCAATGTGACCAGGAGCATTGGAAAAGTCTGCTGAATGAATCAAATAACCACATAAAAAATTACATAGTTAGCACTTGGAAGTGAATAAGCAACGGCTTACGGTTGCAATTACTTCGGATCACTTGCAATCAAAATTAAAAAAAAAAAAGATTCATTGACTCTCTACTGTGTGCCTGACGTTCTCCCAAGCTCGCGTTTAGCTGCTGCAGCCGCGCTGACCAGTGGGCAGAGTGTGGCGCACACAGCGCCCTCTGCAGGACTCCGATGGTCTCCGCTTCTGACTGCAGGCACATTAGGCCGCGGTGTCTCTGCTGGAGTCTGTGTTTTCCACACCCCATCATGTCTGATCCTCTCAAAATGCTTTTCAGTTGACAGAGGGCTTCTTGCCCACACATCATCAGCTCCGTGCAGGAAATAGTGCCTTCCCCACTTTAGCAAAAGAGGAGACAGGCTGAGGGAAATGTGGGGGCTTTCCTAGGACCCCACAGTGTGAGGCAGGACAGAGCTTACAGCTGGGGCCCCTTCCCCACATGGCAGGGTCACACTGACGTCTGTCTGAGTGGACGTGGCGCCTCTGGGGTGGCCACGCTCCTTCTCTGTTCCTCTTCTCCACCAGTGTTGAGATTGTGAGAAAAAGTTGCATTCAGAATTCTCATGAACCGAAAGGTGCTTTTCCCCGTGGAAAGGAATCAAATGTGGGAATAGCGTCCAGAAAGGTTAATCTGTTTACCGACTGGAACATTCTCACTGCTGAAAACACCCAGAGGCTGCGTCGCCGGGCTGCTCCAGATGTCCTGGGCTTGGAGCTGCTTTATTTGCATTTGATATTTCAAAGCTTGTGATCAATTTACAAGTATAATTGCCATCGAAATTTTAGTTTAACTAGCACTTTGTGGAGGAAAACATCAATTTACTTTATTTTGCGGAGTTGGGAAATAGCTAATGATTTATAAAACAAAAACGAATTTCATGGAGATGAGTACAGAATAGCTGTTGCTTTTCTGTGTTATAAGTATTTCCTACTACCAGATCCTTTATTTCCACACATGTGTTTTATATTCACTAAGTTAGTCCATAATAAGATAATTGTAATCATTTAATTATGCAGCTTCTGAGCACACACATGAATAAGAAAATGAAACAGCTCATTGTAAAATGCATACTGAATGTCTATCTTCGTGGTACTTGTACCTAGATTAACAGCAAACCCAATTCTGTACCTAAGGTATTTCTTACTTTTCATATATCCTTTGAAATATGCAAAAATACATTCATTCCATGTGCTATCAATAGAGTTCTGCAAGTGAAATAGAGGAATCCTTCAAAATATCTCAGTTTCCTTAAATTATAATGATAGCAGGAAGGAAAGAGATCTAATTATTCATTGGTACCTTGTTTGAGAGTCCAGAGGATAAGAGCGAACATTCATTAAATATGTGCTTTGAGCTGGGCTCTGTGCTAAAATCAATAAAAGCATGAGTTCATTTAGTGCCCACAGAATGAGCAGAGAGTAGGCACTTCCACTATTATGAACTGCTATGGTCTGAACGTCTGTGTTTCCCTAAAAGTCTCATGTTGAAAACCCCATCACCAATGTGGTCATATCAGAGGATGGGGACTTTGTGAGTGATTAGACGTGGGGGCAGAGAGATCAGTGGGAAAGGGCCCCTGAGAACTGTGATGTCCCTTCCACCCTGAGAGGACACTGCAGAAGGGCACCCTCGGGAACCAGAGACGCGTCCTCACCAGGCGCCGGCTCTGCTGGCACCTCCGCCTTGGGCTTCCCAACCTCCAGAAGGAGAAGAAGTTATTTCTGTTGTTTGAGATCTGCTTGGTTTATAATATTTCTCAAAGATGAGGAAACTAAAGTTTAGAGTGATTAAACTGCCTGAAGTTTAAAAGAAATAAAGCATCAAATAATAAAGTAGATTTTATTTGAAAATCTAGGAGAAGGAAGAAAATACTAATACTCAGTTCTGAATGTTATTAGTCTGATAAAAATAAAATAATTGATGTGCAAATTATGCAAGCTTAGAATGAAAAGAAACCTTGGATTGAAAACTCCCTGAACCCAAAGACGGTGTCTCACTTATTTTGGGGGGGGGTCTCCCTATGAACAGAAAGTGTTGGGTGGATTCTGCCCGGCCTCAAAGCCGTCCCAGGCTGAACAGTTTCCTATCCAGGTGATTCTTGACAAGTTGCAGGTATCAAAACCTTCTTTATCTTTTTGGTAAAGTTGTTTTGTCCCCAGTTTCCCTTTGTTGGAATTGTGTGATCATGAAGTGTAAATGAGTGAAATGACCACTGGTAATAAAATACTGGTATTCAAAGTGGACACTGCAGTTCAAACTCAGCTGTCCACAGCCCTGTGTCAGTGCGACCGCTCTCCTGCAATGGTTTACTTCACACTCGTGGTTCTCTTCTTTTGCTTTCTTTGGGGCCAGTTAGAAATTGCTTAAAATACACCAATGCCAGGTTTAAATGTAAACTGAATTGATCTGAATAGCTGTAGTTCATCCTAATTTAAGAATTTTTTAGCAGTTCTCCAGATAATTCTAAAGAGTAGAGAATATTGATAACCAACATACTTGGAGATGTGGACTAAACAAAGGAAGTCATTGCCAGGCCAGGAGTCAGTCACCTGGCCACCAGGCCAAGGTGATACAGTACGCCATTCTTTTAGTGAATTCATTAAGCGCTGATGTCTGAAACTTGATTCTAACCCTGCATGAAAGTAAATCCAGCCCTCTGAAATTGATAGCATGTTGACCAAACACAAAACCTTCTGATTTGGAAGGTGCAATGCCAGACCCTGGGCACTTACTGGGACACGGCCACTGTCTGGAAACTTCCTCTGCTTTTTTGATCAGCTGGTGGACACATTTATCAGATTATTGCTTTGAAAGGCTGGAATCTGAGTAGAAAGAGTTGATAGTGTTGGGATATTTTGATTAAAGTGTGAAGAATCCGGATAAAACGTCCCTATGACAGTGGCCTTCTGGGCAGATGCTGACGTCGTGCGAATGTGAGGTCCTACACTAACGCGGTCAAATACACTTCTTTGACTCTTGTTTTTCTGAGATTTTGTACCAAACCCTCCTTTCTCTCTTTAAATATAATATTTTATTATAGTTTTTAGCATTGGCAGCATTCTATTTTATGATGTTTTCTTGGTTGTATTAGTCACGAGTGCCACAGCTCTGAAGCGCATCTGCTGAGTGCGGGCAGGAGCATGCGGGCACAGTCAGCGCTGACCTGCTGCCCCCGAGGTGCTCGGCAGGGCTGACCCCAGATGTGGGAGCCTTGTCACATTATCTCTGCTTCTATTTGTTAAAAACCCTCCCGTGTTTCAGGCTCTCCTCAGATGTCTGATGATTCTCGATTGTTCCTATTTGGGGATGAGTCAGTAACACACTGGTTTGGAGCCCTGGATCCAGGTGGGTCTAGCTTTCGGGCGGTCAGGCAGAGAGAGTGGACAGGGCATCCCGTGGGGACTCTCTGCCAGCCCCTCCCTCCACTGCCTCGGAGGCAGCAAGGCTGCGGTTCCGCCTGCAGTTTAGTCCAGTTCTCTGGAGGGGCCTGAGGGTGGAGGGAGACTGTCACTCTCTGGAGGTTTAATGCACATGCTTGGCTTCCCAGGTTCCCAGCCCTGGGTTCTCTCTGGGTCCCTTTGCTGCAGCCCCAGGATGTCACTGGGCTGAGCTGTGTCTGCCCTGCCTCGGTCTGTGATGCCCCTCAGTCCAGCTTTGGTCATCCAGCGTGCTGGCTACCACCCCTCCCACCCTTCTCTTCATTATTGTGTGCTTATTGCTTTAAAAAAAAATTTCAGGGCTTGGCGCCTGTGGCTCAGCGGGCTAAGGCGCCAGCCATGTAAACCTGAGCTGGCGGGTTCGAATCCAGCCTGGGCCTGCCAAACAACAATGAAGGCTGCAACCCAAACAAAAATGGCCGGGCGTTGTGGCAGGTGCCTGTAGTCCCAGCTACTTGGGAGGCAGAGGCAGGAGACTCGCTTGAGTCCAGGAATTGGAGGTTGTTGTGAGCTGTAATGCCATAGCACTCTACCCAGGGCGAAAGCTTGAGGCTCTGTCTCAAGAAAAAAAAAAAAAAATTTCAGGTTAATATGAGGGTACAAACGATCAGGGCACATTGTCTGTGTCTCTGAGGTAAAGTCCAGGTTGCAGCTGAGGCCCCATCCTGGGGTGCGGTGGCCTCATGGTGAGTCCATTCGGTGAGAGGTCACCGATCTCTCTGTTCTCCTTTCTGAATACGCTGTCTTTCCCTCCCGTGCGGGTGTGCGTTAGAGCCTCTCCCAGCTCCAAGTGAGTGTGGAGCACCTTGGATATTCGCACTTCTGTCCCTGTGATAGTTTACTAAGAAGAAGGTGCCTTCACTCCATCCAGGCAAGTACAAAAGATGTAAACTCTCCATCTTTTCTTATAGCTGAACTCCATGGGACACATACGCCACAGTTTATTTAATCATTTGTGGGTTGATGGGCACTTGGGTTATTTATGGATTTTTGAAAATTCCATTTTTATTTTCAAAATATCTAAGGAGGAAAAGGGGACAAATACCTTTGGTGGTGGAAAACCAGATAGGCACATGCAGAGGAATGGAATGGACCCCTACCTCTCACCATACACAAAAGTTAATTTACCACAGATAAAAGACTTAACTGCAAGGCATAAAACCATAAAAATTCTAGGAAAAATTTTTCTAGACATTGACTTAGTCAAAGAAATTCTGACCCCAAAGGCAAATACAGCAACAACAAAAATAAACGAGATTTGATTCAACTAAGAAGTTTCTGCACAGCAAAGAAAATAATCAACAGAGAAAATAGACACCTTACAGAATGAGAGAAAGTTTGCGAACTATACATCTGATGAGGGGCTGATATCCAGAACCTACAAAGAGCTCAAATCAATCAGCAAGGAAAAAACAATCCTTTGAAGAAGTGGGCAAAAGACATGGACAGAAGTTTTTCAAAAGAAGACAGAATATAGACAAAGGCCAAAAAACACATGAACATAAGAAACACATGAATAGACAAATGGCTAATAAACACATGCTTAATGTCACTGATCAGTAGAGAAATGCAAATTAAAATCACAGTGAGGTATGGCCACATTTAAAAAGTGAAAAAATAATAGAAGCTGAGAGAAAGGAATGCTCACACCCTGCTGCTGGGGCTGCAGGCTAGCATCCCCTCTGGATAAAGAGCAGAGACGCCAAGGGCCACTGCCTAGGTCACAGCAGCGAGCAGGTGCAGACCAGGCCCACAGCAGCGAGCAGGTGCAGACCAGGCCCACAGCAGCCAGCAGGTGCAGACCAGGCCCACAGCAGTGAGAAGGTGCAGATCAGGCCCACAGCAGTGAGTAGCTGCAGACCAGGCCCACAGTAGTGAGCAGGTGTAGACCAGGCCCACAGCAGTGAGAAGGTGCAGACCAGGCCCACAGCTGCGAGCAGGTGCAGACCAGGCCCACAGCCGCGAGCAGATGCAGACCAGGCCCACAGCAGTGAGCAGGTGCAGACCAGGCCCACAGCAGTGAGAAGGTGCAGACCAGGCCCACAGCAGTGAGTAGCTGCAGACCAGGCCCACAGCAATGAGCAGGTGTAGACCAGGCCCACAGCAGTGAGCAGGTGTAGACCAGGCCCACAGCAGTGAGAAGGTGCAGACCAGGCCCACAGCAGCGAGCAGCTGCAGACCAGGCCCACAGCAGCGAGCAGGTGCAGACCAGGCCCACAGCAGTGAGTAGCTGCAGACCAGGCCCACAGCCGCGAGCAGGTGCAGACCAGGCCCACAGCCGTGAGCAGGTGCAGACTAGGCCCACAGCCGCGAGCAGGTGCAGACCAGGCCCACTCTGAAGGCCCTTGTCTCTTCCACCTTTTGCCTTCTCAGGAAAGCTTTTGTTAACTGCAGAAAGAGAAGATTGATGCTCACACAGAAATTTTTTAAATCAAATTCATGAGCCCAGGTACTAGGTGTAAATGCGAAATTATTTCTGGTGGGGCCTGTGGCTCAGTGGGTAGGGCACCAGTCCCATATACTGAGGGTGGAAGGTTCAAACCCTGCCCCAGCCAAACTACAACAAAAAAATAGCCAGTGTGTGGTGGGCGCCTATAGACCCAGATACTCGGGAGGCTGAAGCAAAAGAATCACCTAAGCCCAGGAGTTGGAGGTTGCTGTGAGCTGTGTGATGTCACAGCAGTCCACCTAGGGCAAAAAAGTGAGACTCCTTCTCTAAAAAAAAAAAAAAATTGCTTCTGACCCTCTTCACATCAGTTTATGAATGTTCACTCTGTTGTGACGCTGAGTTTAACAGTGCCACTAGAAGACTCAGAAGCTGTAATGTGAAAATTAGCTGCAGGGGATATTTAATACTTGTAGACGTAAGAGTGTACAAGTGCAGAAAAAAAGCATATGAAATACACAAGTTGGAATAAATGTGGTCGCAACATAGGTAGACTCTATCTAGTCTGTTTTAAGTCTTCAAGGCATAGCTATTTCTGAAATATTTCTGTATAACCCTCATAGCATGCAACAGAGCGCTTTCTTCATCATGAGTCTTAAATTCTCCATTGATAAACTGAGTTAGCTTCTGTGACCTTGGCAGACCAACAGTTGATAAAATACCAGAGCAGCAAGGAATTTATCAGATGATCTAATTTTCCTTTGATACTGGGACATTTTTCTTTTCCATATGTCAATTTATGCTGAAAAATGATGTGCATGAAAGAAATTGGTATGTACAGATAAGGCGCAAGATTCTCCTTCTTTAAAAAGGCTTCTTACGTTGGTAGATTGTCTGGAGTTGATGGCCCTTAAGAACCAAGTGACTGCAGTCCTCACCTGCCCCTAATACCCTGTACTTTATTCCACTCACTTCTGCAAGTGCCCCTTTCCTTGTCTGGAATACTCATTCTTTCTTTCTTTGCTTGAATTCCTAAAGAATTTTTTGAAAATCAATTCAGATGTGAGCCTCCAGCTTCCAATCTGCAGAGTGGGATGATGATAGCGCTGTTGCACAGTTACTGGGACTCTGAGTTATCACGTGCAGAGCCCCAGAGCACGGGGCGCCTGCCTGGTGCTCAGTGAATATTAGCTATTGTTACTGTTGCCATAAATACTGCTTTTCTTTCTCCCACTTATCCTCAGTGAGTATGGGTGGCTTTAAAAATATGGAAAGAAATAAATTAAAAATTTTCCTTGTTTAATTTTAGATGTAAGATTGTGTTTTGGTATTCAGAGATTATTTACTATTATGCACTAGCATATAGAATCCACCTCCTAGATCCATGTAATTAGTGAAATGTATTTTTGGACACTGACTGGTAATTTTTATCCACACAACCAAGAAATCACTCTTAGGAGGCTGTGGCCCTGCAGGGGACGCTCCTCCCCCTGCTGAGTGAGACCCAGGGGCTCACCTGGGATGCAGTGTGCTTTACGTGAAAGGGGGGGGGGCAGTCAGAGTTTCCTTGGGATTTTTCAATAACTGTGTGTTTCTACCATTTATTTATTTATTTCTCTTTTCTCTCTCCCTGGCTGGCACACCCAGCCTGTCATACCTTGACATTTGGTAGGGTCAGTATTTTTCCACACGCTGCAAGCATATTTTACCTGAAACACATAGTACAATGAAATCCTGATTTTTTATGTGAGGACAATGATTTTAACAAGAGAAAATAACAGCCCTTATTCCAGTTCCTATAAGTATGGTTTCAGTAGGTTCGGTAAATGAGACCCGCATGTGTTTGGCAAGAAAGCGTCCACGTGTGACCTTCTCGACACCCTTTTGGAGATTACTCTTCCCTAGAACCTTTGGTTTCCATGCAACTTGCTTCCTAAAACACTGATTTTCTGCAGCACTTTCAGATGTTTGATTTATAAGGTTTCAACTTGATTTTTCAAGTGAGGCTGGTAGGACACAGTGGGGGTGAAGTTGCCCACCTTTCTTCCCTTCGTCTTTCCCTCTCTAATTCTTTTTTTTTTTTTAAACATATATCTTTATTTATTTACTTTTTTTTGCAGTTTTCGGCCGGGGCTGGGTTTGAACCCACCACCTCTGGTATATGGGGCTGGTGCCCTACTCCGTGAGCCACAGGTGCGGCCCTCTTTTTGTTTGCTTTTTCCCAAAGGCTTTAGTGTTGTTCTGCTTCTGTTAAACTGGTAAATATTGCCATTAAATACTCACCACAGACATTTTCACTCTCCTCATCACCAAGTCTTCAAATTAAAAACAAAAATTGTGTTTAAATACCACCTATTAAATTGCGAGTACCTTTAGGCCAAATACAAATACTCTCCAACATGCTGAGAGGAGGGGATTTCTCACAGTCCCCGTGGTCCCAAGAACGCCCTTAGCCAGCCTGTGCTTTTTATAAGTTTATGAACTGGGATAAAGGTTCTTGGTCTCCTGTCTACCTCCCTAAACTATCATGATATAATAATGATAATAGTAGCACATAACTGTTGTTCAGCTCATCAAAGTTTTAAAAATGTTCCCATATAGGGGTGGCACCTGTGGCTCAGTGAGTAGGGTGCCAGCCCCATATACTGAGGGTGGCGGGTTCAAACCCAGCCCGGCCAAATTGCAACAAAAAATAGCCGGGCGTTGTGGCGAGCATCTGTAGTCCCAGCTACTCGGGATGCTGAGGCAAGAGAATCGCTTAAGCCCAGGAGCTGGAGGTTGCTGGGAGCTGTGATGCCACGCACTCTACAGAGGGCGATAAAGTGAGACTCTGTCGCTACAAAAAAGGAAAAAAAAATGTTCCCATATACCAGGTGATGAATGTGAAAGCTCTTTGGAAGTAGAAAATGTAAAGTAAATGCAAGATAATACTTTCAGTAGCAAAAAGACTACTCTGCATTGGAGTAAGCCTGTGTGATGCCATTGAGCATTTAATTTCATTTCCTAAATTATGAATTTGTCTCATGAGAGGTGACGTGCTTAAAGACATCAGCTTAAGTGAAGCCAGGGCTGGCATAATGTAATTCCAGGGAAGTTTGGAAGGCACCAAAAAACGTGCTTACTTCTGCTGTAGCCTGAGATGTAAAATGATCATTTCACTCCCCATGGTGAGTCCTGAAGAGTGAGTGGATAGACACGGAACAGGACTCTGCTTACGGATGGGAGTAGACGGACCTCAGAAGCCCTGGCGGCACACAGAGCCGCGCACCTCCGATGCCTTTGGCTCGATGGACACTGAGGGCGGCAGTTCCCCATCTCAGCAGCCCCGAGTAGAGGGCAGAACGAGGTGTGATTGTCAAAGTGACCTTACATGTCATCCGATCATTAATTTGATGGGTCAACTGAAACCCAGAAAGGCAAATGGTTTTGCAATATCTGCCTGACTTTCTTTTTTTGAGATTCTACTTAAATATTGCATGCATGTACGTATGTATTGTTGGGGATTCAGTAGAGTACATGAGAACCAGGTGTTCATGACCACACAGACTGTGAGAAATCCCCCAGTCTCGGGATGCTGAAGAGTATTTGCATTTGGCCTACAGGTGCTCGCAGTTCAGAGTTAGGTGGAGCTTTGGTTAGATAAGGACCCTCTTACATTCGAGTCTTCTTTCCATACCTCGCCCCCCACATTTACTCACAATAATTCAAATTCTCACTAGATAAACTCCCTGATGGTAGACACAACAGGTCCTCAAGTAACTTTTGTTCAATGTGTTTTGTTATAATGTTATAATGTTGATTATAAAAACAAAAAGGTTCTCAGCCAGGTCACTAGCGTGGCCCTCTGGTCTGCATGGTTCAATGTGTTTTGTTACAATGTTGATTAAAAAAACAAAAATGTTCCCAGCCAGGTCACTAGCGTGGTGTCTGCATGGCCCTCTGGTCTGCATGGCTTTTCTCTGGATGTTGTGGTTCCCCCCAGATCCCAAAGTCATTCCCCAGGCTGAGTGAGTTGCTGTGGGCATGACAGTCCCGGGAGGGAGAGTGTGCTGTCCGGATGGGCTCCCACCTTGCACCCTGAGCTGCCAGGACAGCGCCAGCCACCTGCAGCCCTGCTCTGAGTAAATATTATTCATCTTTATTTGTTTTTATTGATCTTTCTTAGATGCACATATCGCTTATATTTATTTCAGTGTTTAATATTAGAACTATTTTGGGTCTTTATTTAGAAGTTTCGTGATGTTTTGTGACAGAAATATGTCATGGGATCTTAGCTTTCCTTCATATCAGACTCATCAACCTGATTTCCTCCTATGGGGTTCCATCTAAAGTTGCACTTTCTAAGGACCTATCAGGGACATTCAATGAGGAATTAATATGCTTTGACTCATCAGTTGATCCATCCTCCATCCATTCAGACATCTGTCCATCACAGGTGTGTTAACTCTGTGTTGTTGGGTGATAAAGGGGGTGAGTCAGGTGAGTGGCTGATGTCAAAGAGCTGGTAGCTGGGGAAGGAGAGCAGGGCCAGCAATTGAAACACAGTGTAGCAAATGTAGCAAACAGCAGCAAACAGCAGGCCACCCATTGGGGAACATCGAGGAGGTGTTACTCTAAGTTAGAGGAGTGTGTTTGAGAAGAGATATTTGAGTTGCAGCATGAAAAAAAGCCAGCTTTGGACCTAGCAAAATGATTAAGACTTGACAACTTTCTAATAAGCTTCTGATGGAATAATATCAAATACAAAGACATTACTTCAGTGGTAGAGGCTTCCAATGTAGTATTTAGTGTATTTTGCCACATACAATGCACATTTTTTGCCCAAACATTTGAGGGAAAAATAATGATACACATTATACATGGGTAGTGCTTATTCTGTATCCATATAAATGTTTTCAACTCTTTTATTTATGCCTGTACATTAAAAATGTAACTCTAGAAAGCAATAACAATATCTGTATATATAATATTGCCCTAGAGAATGGTAATCGTGCCTCCTCCCTGCTACCCGCCTCCCCAGCTGCCTCC
>CAUYON010055964.1:0-13651 GCA_963573935.1 Arctocebus calabarensis
CGAGCTGTTCTCTTGGGGGAGGGGACTCCCTTCCGCCTGGTGATGTGCTCTGTACCTTTTATTTGTATCCTTGGGGTCGCAGGTCGCTCCAATAGGGTTGATGTGCGTTCCTCGACCTTGTCTCTTGACTCAGCTCCAAACTGTTAGCTTTCTTGCTAAATTTCTGTTCTTTAACTCTCCTTCTGGACAGGAGTGTCTGCAGAAAGCTGGCTACAGACCGCCATCTTGGCTCCTCCTGGTTGCAATTTTAAATAGGGAAGTTGGAGGCCCCACTAGCAGGGGATGTTTAAATAAAAGTACAAAAGAGGTTAGAAACCACGCAGGTTTCTGGGGGAGACATATTTCAAGTAGAGAGAACCATGAGGGAAAAACCCTAAAGAGGAAGCATGAGAAAAATATTCAAGGGAACAGCAAGGACATCCGAATAGCTGATGCTGAATGAGTAGAGGAGAAAGGTAGAGGTAACAGCAGGGTGGCGGCATTGTCAGGGAGAACCTCGGTTTTTTTCTGAGTGAGCTGGAAGCTAGGCACAGTTGTGAGATGGGGAGGAACATGATATTCTTGTGGCTGACTGCTGGGAAGCAGCCACTCAAGAAGCTTCTGTGATGACCTGGGTGAGAGATGGTGGTGTCTTGGCCCTGGATGATGATGTGGAGGTGATGAGAAGTGGCTAGATTTCGGGGCTTCTGAAGGTGGTGTGGGATAGGGTTAGTGGAACAGAGAGGAGTCAATGATGCCACCAACACTGGCTTTAAATGCCAAGAATCTTCTGCAGGAAACCCCTGTAACATAATATAGTTTCCCAGATTAACTACCTCCTTCCCCTCTGAGGACCTGCAACAGATCATCTCTGAAAGCTACTCCCTAGAACTTGGTGAGTCTCCCTCCAGAGGGCTCTGCTTCCCATTTTTGGACCAAAAACGGAAGAGGAGGTGAGCAAAACTCATCTGAATTCCACCTCAGTCCCCTTCTCTTGTCAGCAAAGAAACAGAGCTGTGTAACCTGCTCAGTGAAGAACAATATTCAATTAGGGCTGAGAGAGTTAGACAAGCAAACAATTAAATGTTCTATTACGATCAGTCTTGAGCCGTTTAAGCTTCAGCTGAATAAGGAATCATTACAAAGGTCTAATAGAAACGAAAATATAAATAGTTCAGGTTTGTGTTTCATTCCTACAGTTTCCACAGCCTTGCAGATCTAAAGTCAGGTTGACTGTGGTGGAGGAAAGCTCCCAGCCATGAGGGAATTTAGTGTAGACCTAAAGGAGGCAGAAGGCAGGTGAGCCCACCAGTGCCTGCGGAGGAGGAGGGGCCCTTTCAGCTAAGCTGCCTTGAACCAGCCCAGTAGGGACTTTTCGTCTTATTTTCAATGTCTGTGAAGCAACATGAATATTCTGCCTGAGAAGGAGAAGCAGCAGCTTAAAAGAAACTCCTAGATGTCTTGTGAGATGCTGGATTATAAAATAAATATATCTAATAAAATCCCCCTGGTTACACAGATTTGAGGATTTGGAAATGACTTCAGGATGTTTCATGAAGGCATGGCTTTACTACATTTGGAAAAATACCTGCGGAACACTAACCAACCGCAGCAGAGGGATTTGGGATGAAGAGCCCACCTATCCCTGAACCAGGACTTCAGGACTTTTGGGCTGTGGGGTGCAAACTCAGGCCACTTCTACCTTGTTCCCTCTCGACAGCTCCCTCTACCTACTGAGGAGTTCCATTCTCCTCTCAGAATACCCAGTGTGTAATGATAATATGGCATGGATATATGCTTTTTAAAGAAACTTAAGGTTAATGTGAGGGTTCAAATAACCAAGTCACAATATTTGAATTTGTTAGGTAGAGCAGATATAGGCTTAGTATAAGTCAGATCTTTGGTGGTGCAGCATATGACAGAAAACCCAAACCAAATTGGTTGGCACAATGGAGAATCTGTTGGTTCATACAATTGAAAAGGCCAGGGCTAGCTCTAGCTTCAGGGATGTTTGTACCAAGATACTGAGATGACGTCTGACTGTTTTCCCATGTGTTTGCATCACTTTCAGACAAACTCTCCCTTTGTGGCCCCTGCAGGCACCAGCTTTATACATCATCCTCTTAACAATAGTAACAAAGAGGGTGGTGCCTGTGGCTCAAGGAGGAGGGCGCCCACCCCATATACCTGGGGTGGTGGGTTTAAGCCCGGCCCCAGCCAGAACTGAAAAATAATAATAATAATAATAACAACAAAGAAACTGCTTCTCTTTTCTGGTAGCTCTAGTCAAACACAGCTTGGGTCCATCCCCAATCCATTTATGATGGTGAGAGGAATGGAATATTTGGAGTGCCCAGACTGGGGTCACACTGTCACCAACTTTGGGTCCAGAGGTGAGATTAACCCTTAAACAAACGATATGATTATGAGTGGAAGAGGGATTATTTCTCAAAGGAAAAGTGGTAGATGTTTAATTTTCACAGTCATGGTCAAAGCTTGTAAATTCCTTTCTGCTCAGACACACAGTGGCTGCGTGGCTTGCTGGTGTGGCTTCACAGTGAAGGCTGTGGTTGGTGGGAGGAGGAGCCGTGCTGTACGTAGGGAGATGATACAGCTCCTTCCCTTGATCTTCCAAGAGCTTCTAAGCTCTGAACTTGAAATTATAGTCCCCTCATTCTCAACTCACTTGTTGAGACCAGTTATGATTTGGGGAGGAACACACAAAAATTAGATGCAAAGTGGGTATCTTAGGGCCTTACAACACCTTAGGAAGAGACCCTCTTTTTATTATTTTTTTTTGGAGACAGAGCCTCAAGCTGTCACCCTGGGTAGAGTGCTGTGGCATTATGGCTTACAGCAACCTCCAATTCCTGGGCTCAAGCAAGTCTCCTGCCTCCGCCTCCCAAGTAGCTGGGACTACAGGTGCCTGCTACAACACCTGGCTATTTTTTGGTTGCAGCCGTCATTGTTATTTGGTGGGCCCAGGCTGAATTTGAACCTGCCAACTCAGGGGTATGTGGCTGGTGCTTTAGCCCATTGAACCACAGGCGCCGAGCCGAGCCGAGACCCTCTTTTTAAATTGCATTAATTTTTGCTTGCTGTCAGTACTGTGTTATTTAGAGCAGGGAGTGGCAAACTTTTTCCATAAAGGGCAAGATATTTAACATTTTTAATATTTTCCAGCTTAGTCTCTGTTGCAACTGTTCTACCACTGTAGTTCAAAAATAGCCACAGACAATAAAGGCTTATTTATGAAAACAGGGTACAGGCCATGACTGGGTCATTGGCTATAACTTGCTGACCTCTGATCTAGAGCACTGTTATAGGTTAGGCTCCTCAGGATGCTGCAGTAGGGTTAGAGGGCAAAAATGTTTTGGAAAGAAGAGACAGGATTGTGTCAGAAGAGCCATGAAACCATACTGCAGACCTCAAAGGTGTCTGCCAGTTCAGGCAGGGAGCTCTGGAGCAAAGCTTGGCTATCATAAAAGTCCTCATTGGGCAGTAATTGTCAGGCCCTGGTAAACCACCTTTCTCTGGTCACTAGCCAGGGGCCACCCCCAAAAGAGTATGACCTTGGTTCACAAGCTGATAACCTTGAAGTTGCTACTGGATGGAGGCTGTCAGTTATTCACACTCTGTGCTGCTGGGCAGTGTATTTTGTCTCTAAGGAGGATCTTCACGTCTTCTGTGAGACCAAGGAATAAACACAGGAGGAAAGGCCAGGAATACTTGCTTGCTCTAGAGTAGGAAGTTAGCCTGCTTCCAGAATGGACCAAAAGTTTTAGATTGGGGACAATAGATTTGAGTAAAAAGACATTGTGATTTTTGTCTCCAGCATCTTTTCCCTTGAGAACCCAGCATGACGTTCAGCACCTGAATGCAAACTAACAAGCACTGGGTCCTGGCCAAACTCATCATGGCCACCACATTTGAGGTTAATTAAGCTCATTTGTTCAGTTTTATTTTTAATCAGCTAACTTCTGATTATAATTTGGCTTCCCATGTGACTTTCTCTGTAGAGAAGAATGTGCTGACCATTGGGCTTGTGCACACAATTGTATTTCTTATTGTAAGTGAATACGTGACATAACTAGCCTCAGTTTCATGTGAATTCACCACAGAGAAGTGAGCCCATGATGAGAGTCTGGATCACATTTCATCCTACTCAACTGAGAACCAAACCATGAACCTTGGAGATTCATCAAAGCAAATGCCACCCTATAAGGCTTTCAGGAAATCAGGAAAGCTGCCTTCCTTAGAAACTCCTCTACCTTGCCAAACTCTTCTTTGGACCTTCTGCATTGCACACATATACAAAGTTGTTCAGGTGAATGACAACCACCAAATCTTGTAAGATGTGAAATGACCCGTGTCACAAACATCTGTAACACCATGAAGGTACGGCAGTGGCTAATTACCATAAGCGTATTTCAAAATTCCTGCAGTGGATTTGAAAAGCACATGGCTTCCAGCTAAAGGCTACATTTCTCTGGATCCCTTGCAGCTAGCTGGGCATGGCTATGTATCTGAATTCTGGCTAATGAGATGAGGTGTAAGTTATGGTGCATCTTCTGAGCTATGACCTTGCAGGGAAAATGGCAAACCTTCCCCTTTTTCTCTTTTCCATTTTCTACAGGCTAGGATGTGGATATGGTGATGAGACTTAAAGCAGTTACATTGAGTCACAAGATAGGCCATGAAGTGAGGTAGGTGGAGCAATAAGATAGAAGGAGCAGTCACTACACCAACCCCTGACTACCTTCTAGATTTTTCACAACAGAGGAATTAATTTATAACTTTTAAAGCCACTATTATTTTGAGTCTATCTTTTATAATTGCTGAACTAATACCCTAATTCATTGAGTCATTTTATTCCTTATGTGTGCAGTGAGAGAGTATCAATAGAAGATTGTAGGCTCTTCGCAAATGTCTAGAAATATAATATAGGGTGCAGCAAGGCCACAAGAGCTGGACAAAAAGATGGGTAGCTTTGGCCCCAGTGTCAAGTTCTTGTTGACCAGCAAAGAGAAAGACCAGTGGAGAGAAAACTCCTGATTTCTTGCTGTGTTCCATGTCTTGTGCTACCTCTTCATATATTGCATCCTACCCAATCTACTGACCAAACATCCCAGGAGACCAAGTACTTTAACACTGGCTCACCACTATAGTCTCCGTACCTAGAACAGTGCCCAGCACATAGAGGTCCTTAACAAATATTTGAGGATTTAATGAATAAAGCATCCCACACCAATTCAATGAGACCAGTAGTAATATCCTGATTTTTGATTATGAGGAACAAAAGTTGAGAGATGTTAAGTCACTTGCCCAAGGTTGCACAGGTGGTAAATAGATGAAGCAGGATCCAAAATCACCTGATTTTGTCACAAAGCTTTGGCTCCTTCCTGTATTTGGGTATCATCTGTTTTGAGAGTACAGAGTTTTCTGCTTACATGGCCAGAGAAGCAGTATTTCCCTCTGTACCAGGGTCATTTAAAAAATTAGTGTAAAATTCTTCGTTGTTAGCGTAGGGTCTCTTCAGAAACTTTCCTGTCTGCAAGCAGCAGGGAGGCTGAAACCATTGTGTGAGTCCAGGATACAGAGAGCCCCCTGGGAGTAGAGGAAAAGAAGAATCAGAAAGGGCACAGGTTACCATGGACCAGATGGCTATGCTTAGGTTCAAGACAATTGTCATGTGTGGAAAAAAATCCATCAGAAACATTGTTATGAATATGAAGTTTACCCACCAATTTTTTTGCACATGTACAATAACTGGAAATGCTGGTGGTGGAGGAGGGGCATACAAAGCCCATGACTTCTTTTATCATCTAAGTTTTGAGCAGCATCTGCCTTCTTGAAATGGGGCTAGGTTCTCCATGCCCCAAAGCTCCCCCAGCCCCCTGCCTTTGTTTCTGTCACCGGTCTAGCTGTTGGTTCCTCCTGTATTTGTGACCCCTTTGTTAGGAAACAGCAAGCAGATTTCCAGAAGACAGAGTTGGGTGTGGGTCTTCCCTAGGTCCCCATGGTCTAGTATGAACCACAGGTGCTGACATGCAGATGACCAACCTGGGGCCTCAGTTATCAGTAGGGACCTCATACTCTGAGCAGAGCAGAGCTGCACTTGTGTGGTGACCTGGAGGCTGCCCAGGACACAGGGAGATAGAACCTTCCTGAGGAAAGAGAGTGGACACCAACAGACCTGCAGAAATTTCCATGTGCTTAATAGGCATGGAGTGCTTAGTCTCTGGTGAATTTGAGGGACTCTGGGGGGATGAATGAATATGTGTCTGAGTCTGTGTGTGGGGTGTATCTCTGGGTGGTCTCGGGGTGAGTGGCATGCACGCTGAGTGAGAGGGTGATTTGCAGCTGATGCCAACAGGCAAAGCACAAATTGTGTCTGTGTGAATGTGACAGATGAGGAACCTGTGCCTTGAACACAGGGTATGAAACATGTAGGCAGCACCTCAATAAATGTTCTTAATCTTTATCATCACACAGCTCTTTCATCAGCATATTATTTCACTGTAATTGATAGCAGCTCTCCCTCTTCCAGGATAATTCATTCCGATTTAACTTTGACAGCAGAAATAGGAACCATCCATCCTGTTTTCACACAGTGTTGGGGGCTGAATTCTGGTCCTGTTTTGCCTTTTTGCCTAGTTAGTTAGCTAGTTGGTTGAATAGTCAGATTTCAAGTTACCCTGTTGGTTTTCTCTCTTTTCCAAGTCACATTTTTGGCTTGTTCTGTAGAGGCATCAAACCCCCATTCTCTCTGCAGCTCACTGTTGCAGACTTCTTTTTTTTAATTTAAATGAGTTTAAGTCATCTCAGCATATATTAGATTACCCCCTCCCTTGGGTTGGATGTTTGTAAGGATGGAAGTAAACTGAACATTTAGCAGTCATCTTTTCTTTTTCTGTCAATTGAACAGGGAGGCTAGCTTTGTGGGGATTGGTGTTCAACCCCAGGACTTCTGTGAGTGTCTGCAGCTGGGCTCCTGCTGGTCTGTAAACACACAGGCTGGGCCAGGGCAAAGGCGCTTCAGCATTGAGAGCCAGACTCTCTGCTTGTGGATAAAATCCAGCCTGAGGCCCACCTGAATCCACAATGGCCAAGTCCCTTCTTAATTGGCAGCCCATCTGCCTCATACAGCGATTTGTAAGAGGCCTGTGCCAGCATTTAGGCAACTTCCTTTTTTGCAAATGATTTATGATTCATAATGAGCAAAAGATCTGCTCTTCAGATGACCTGTCTGGGCGAGCTTGGTCTGGCTCCAGGTCTGCAGGACAGGAGCTCATCCTCCGTGTCCTGAGGGATGAGAGCAGCCATCAGAGGGCCCTGGCGGCACTGTGCGAATGCAGATCAGGGCTTGCTGCTGGTCTATGGTGAATCTGCAAAATGTGCCCCCTCAGGGCAGATACAGGCCCATAGCTGCACAGTTTGGCAGAGAAAGGACTGCTTCCAGGAAGAAAACATGGTTCTTTCCCCAGGCACGTTCAGCCTTGTGCCAGAGAGTGTGGCTTAATGAGGATGTGACTGTATTTTAGCCCCCACCAGGGCCCTTAGCTGGGTTCTTTTGTGAAAGCAGGTGCCACGTGTTCTCTTGTGGCAACTGGGTAAAAGTCTGTCCAGGTGCAGGTCCTTCCCACCTTGAGAAAAAGAAGGACCATCATTGTCATCTCTTCCTCATGTCCTCTTCGTGCCTTAACCATTCTTCTTTGATGTAGGCATTATTGGTCCCATTTCAGAGATGGGAACACTAAGGATTAGAAAGAGCAGTTTCCAAGGTTAGAAGTGATGAGACTAGGATGATGAGAGCTCAAGCCTGTCTACTCCAAAGCCTGTGGTCCTTCAACTACAATTCTCTGTAAAATTCACTTGATAGATCCTGATTTTGTGTGGACTGTGATTTTATGGCTGTGGCAGTATTGACTCTCTCCTTTTCCTGACCCTGTGATAATGGGTTCGGTCTGAATTTAGCTGCCAATTCTGCCATGTTCTGTGTGATAAACTCTGGGCTTAAGAGATAAACAACCAAAAGGAGCTTCTTATCTAGTAGGGTGAGACTGACAAATCATGTCACCCAACTCCTATTGTCTCTGTTTCTCCCTGGGAGGTACCTGGGGGGCCAGGATGTGGGAGCTTCTCTTCAGGCTGGCTATTGAGCAAATCATTCACCTAGGTGACCAATTCATTGTAGTTTGCTTGGTATTTTCCCATTTTTAGCACTGAATGCCCCGTGTCTGGGAAACCCCTTTGTCTTGGGCAAATCACTTTGATTAGTCACCCAACACTTTACTTGGAAACCTCTGTCTGGCTCCTTCATCAGACTGTACTTTGTAGAAAAAAGGGAACCAGCACATTTTTTCTTTAGTTTATTGTACAAGTCATACATACTGATTGCTAAAAATAGAGATAACAGAAAAAGTACTATGCTAAAATGGCTAATAAACATAAGAAAAGGTGCTCAATTTCACTCTTAAAGAAATGCAAATCAAAATAAGATATCATTTTCATCTTTGAGATTGGAAAAGAAGATGAAAAAATTGAGAACACCCTAGTTTAAGCTGGAAAGATTGTGGGGACACCTGCCCTTTCATTCTCTGGGGGTAGCAATGCAAACTGTTGCAACATTTTAGGAAGTCCATCTGGCATATCTATTAACACGAGAGTGTAACACCATTTGTCCTAGCAAGTCCATTTTTAAGAATGTATCTTACAGAAATATTTGCAGGGGTCCATGGAGGTACATACGAAATAGCGTTCATTAAATACTTTTTGTTGCTATTAGAAAAAAATAGAATAAACTCAGGAGTCCATCAACCAGGTGAGAGATTCTATGTGGTGAAATTTTAGGCATCCTTTTCCTGTTTTTTCTGTAGAAAGAGGTTCTCAAACTTTAGTGTGCATCAGAAATCCCAGGAGGCGTTCTTTAACTAGATTACTGGTCCTTACATGTAAAGTTTTAGTAGGTCTGGGATGGAGCCTAAGATTTGCATTCCTAAAAAGGTCTCAGGTGACACTGTTGATCCCCAGACTACACTTTGTGAACCACTGATAAAGAGATAAATGATAAAATCTTCTTCAAGTGTGACCTGATCTGGGAGCAGCACAGTTAGAGACAGAAAGACTTGGGCAGACATCCAGGTGGGGAGTGGAGATCCTCTGATTTCCCTCATCTGCTGGCCTGAAGTTCCCACCTGATCACAAGGGGCACAGGCCAGGTAAAATGGGACTGGATTCCTCAGCAAACAGGACTCCAGCAGATTCCAGCAGAGCTGGTCTCAGCTGTGGGCAGAGGGAGGGAGCAGCGTGGGGGTTGGCCCCTACAAGCAAAGGCACAGGGTTGGGGCGGAGGAGGGAGGGTCAGCTGGGTAACTTCTGCCAGCTGTGTGTGTTGATGTGTTTGCTCCTCCCCTGGAAGCTGACATTCTGGTTTCAAGAACAACATCAGATGCTTGGGGAATAGAGGAGCAGGTGTTCCCAGGATCCAAACCTTGCAAATGAATTAACAGGTGTTGAAAGTTTCCAGGCAGAGGTGTGTTATGTGTGGATATTGTTTTCTGTCGTCTTCTCCCTTTAATCCCAGGGTAAAACCACCGTCTCCCCCTCCTCTGCTAGAGCCTCTCTTGAGCTCTTCCCCTTCTTATATCCTGTGACTTAATTTGGGACTTTTCCCTAGGTGCACAGTTTTGTTCTGTCTTCCTCATCCAGGGTGATCATTCGTTGTGTGAGGAGAAATTTGGGAAAGAAGTAAGGGAGTATCTTCCTTCCTTTCTCCCTCTTGGAAACCCTCATAATTCCCATTCTCACCTTTACCTTTGCTAGAATTTTTTCCTGTGTCCTCTGTGAGGTTGATGTACGGAGGGAAAAGAAAAACAAATCAGTGTTACTGCACTGCTCCTCCCTCCCCAATCTGAGCCTTGCTTTGTTTCTGGCCTCTGTTCCCTGGATGAGCCATCTTTTGTTCTCAACACCTGTTTAGGCTGACCCAGCTCCTCTGAAATCCCACACCGTCTCCTGGATGTTCTATGCAGTGCCTGGAGAGGGCATCCTGGTGCCCACTCACTAGTGATGGTTCTGGCCACCTTGATCCATTCCATGGTACCGGGCTTTATTCTGAATTTGATGTTTTTGGCTGTTAAATTTACTATTCATTCTCCCCATTATCTCTTTTCTTTATCCTTCAGATTTATACCAACTTGGCTGTCCTCAAAAAATTATTTTAGTTCTTTGCCCAAGCTACAGTGTCCCAGGTTACCACAGGTAGTCCCCACTCATAGTTTTCCCTAGTATCCTTTGCCTTATCCTTCCTAGTCCAGCACCACATCCGTAGACATAGGGAACCCAAAGGAAAAAGACTGGCAGTAAGAAAGAAACTGGAGAAAAGAAATATTAACTTGGATGTAAATAGCCCCCACTGATGAAGGTCAGAGATGAAGACTGCAGTCTAACAATACATCAGTCACACTTCTCAATGGATGTCTTTGAACCTTGAGCTAAATGGAAGGGGCTGTGAGCCGGTCAGTGAATAGAGCTCTGATAAGCCAGCCTGCCGGCTGCATCATTGTGCTGTTCATGGTGCTGAATCCCACTTACCATTTGCCCTTAGAAGAGGAACAGGAAGTCCACATGAATGAGAATAAAACCAAATGTCCTGGAACCTAAGCACCCATTAGGAAGGTGTACTCCATCTGTTCAATTACAGTTCTAGTTAAATATAGTTATTTGAGGTCATCTGGTTGGACTTGGGACCTGCTGACCAATGAGAAAGAAAATAACATTGGACACCTTGTGGGGCATTGTGCTTGACACCTTAGCTACACCATTTATCTTAATCTTTTTAAAATTAAATCAAAGCTATGTACATTAATGCATTTATGGGGTACAATGTGCTGGTTTTAAATACAATTTGAAATACTTGCATCAAACTGGTTAATTGGTAAGTATTATCACATTCATTTTACTGATGAGGGCATAAAGGGCACAGAGACGTTGCTTATACCTTGGTCAAGTTCATTCAGCTATTCAGTGATGGAGCCAGGGCTCAAACACAGAAGTACCTTTTCCTGAACCTGGAACTGGTGATGTTAGACCCACATGCCCCAAGGCTGGTGCTGATGGCAGTGTGTTAGGCAGCTACCCAAGAGTGGGTGACATTTGGGCAGGTTACCAGATTGCATGTTTTCTCCCAGAGACATTTCAAATTTCAAATCTTTGGGACTCTGAAACCATTTCAAGAGCCTTCATTGTCCTCAAAAACAAGAGCAACAACAGCAAAAGCAGGTGCTTGCATGTGTGCACACACATGTGCCTCATGCCCAAACAAATAAATAAGCTTCATTTGCTTTTTCATTTATGGGCAAAAGATGTGGATATAAGCAAGACATTCAAATTAAAATGGACTGTTTCATTTTAATTGACCTTTGATTCCCAACTCACTATCTCCCTCATGTCCTGCTCAGTCCCCCACCATCCCTGGCTGTGCTCTGTGATTCATCAGGGCCTGAGGCTCAGCAGCTGTAATTGGTTTGTAACTTCCTAGAATGTCAAAGCCAAGATGGAAATTTTACGTATCACTCCACCAATTCCGTCCTAGCTTTAATAATGAGTTGGCAGAAGGGAAGGCAGATTTACAGCGGGAGAGAAATGTAATCAAATTTGGAGGTGAAATGCAATAAGTACAAATGCTAGTTTTCATTTGGAAGCTTCTTAGATAAATGTGATCTCACCCGGCTCCTAGGCCAAATGCTTTGTTTCTTCTCCTGGAGCACTGGAGGGCCCTAGAGGGGTAATAATCCTTGACAGGCCCAGGATTGTATCCAGGATTCTCTACTCTGGCCCCAGCAAGTGACCCTGGGTGGCGGGTGATAGTGAGAGAGGCATGAAGCGTCAGTTGGGGGGACAAGGTTTCTCTGGGAACCTCCAATAAGCTTAGTACTGGAGAGAAAGGCAGAATTAGTACTCATTAGGCACTGTATGAAATGTTTTGCACATCTTATCTATTTCAGTTTTATGACAACCCTGTAAGGTAAGTAATGTTATTCTTCCATTTTATTAAGAAATAAAGTAAGGCTTAGGGAGAGGGTTCTTAGCCATAGAGTGGGGTTCTGTTTGACTCTGATGTCTATCCTATTAACCCTTCTCTTACATGTATAGTAGCAGTTAACATTTTTCAATTTTTTTTTGAGACAGAGTATCACTCTGTGCCTTGGGTAGAGTGCCATGGCATCACAGCTCACAGCAACCTCAAACTCTTGGGCTCAAGCGATTGTCCTCCCTCAGCCTCCCAAGTAGCTGGGACTACAGACACCTGCCACAACACCCATTTAGTTGTTCTATTTTTAGTAGAGATGGGTCTTAGTCTTGCTAAGGCTGATTTTGAACTCCTGAGCTCAAGCAGTCCACCTGCCTTGGCCTCCCAGAGTGCTAATATTACTGGAGCGAGCCACCATACCTGGTTCATTTCTCAAATTCTTATGTGCTAGGTGCTTCATGATGACTTTCACAACATCTCTGTGTGGTAAATACTATTGTCCTATTATTATCTCCATTTACCCAGTGAGAAAACTTTCCGAAGATTGACGTCCTTATAAAAGTCACTGAGAGCCATGTGAAAGATGTTTGGCCCCATAAGCTGTTAAGGAAATGCAAGTTAAATTGCAACAAGATATCATTATTCATCCATTGGTAGCATTAAAATAAAAAGTAGTGATAATACCAAATGCTGGTGAGGATGTGGAGGACTGGGGTTCCTTAGTCATTATTGGTGGCAATTGAAAGTGATACAGCCAATCTCAGAAAGGAATGGCAATTTCTTACAAAATTAAATATGTGCTTACCATATAACCCAGCAATTGCAGCCTCAGGCATTTGACCCAGGAAAATGAAAACAAAAGCCTATATATGAACACTCACAGAAGCATTACACATAATAGCCAATAATTGGAAATACTCCAAATGTCCTTCAGTGGGCAAACAGTTAAACAAACTGTGAAACATCCTTATTATGAATTACTGATCAGCAATAAAAAGGAACAAGCTATTGATACATGCAGCCACTTGGATGGATCTCAAGGGAATTATGCTGAGTGAAAGAAAAAGCCAATTCCATTTATATAACATTCTTGAAATGGCAAAATGATAGAAATGGAGGACAGACTAACAGTTGTTGCAGACTGGAGAGCAGAGGAGGAAGGCTGGTGGCTGTGGCTGTAGAAGGACAGTGCAAGGGACCTTGAGGTGATAGCTCTTGACTGTGGCAGAGGCCATGCAAATCTTTGCATTTGGTGATACTATACAGTCCTAAACACACACATAAATGCACATAAAAGTGGTGAAATCTGACAAAGCCTGGCAGATTGTATCAATAAATTTCCTGGTTGTGAAGTTACCACTGGAGAAAACTGCATGAGAACCTACAATAATCTTTTTTTTTTTTTTTTTTTTTATTTTTTTTTATATAGGCTCAAGCTTTCACCCTGGAGTGTGTGGTGTGGCATCACAGCTCACAGCAACCTCCCATTCCTGGGGTCAATCGAGTCTCTTGCCTCCGCCTCCCAAGTAGCTGGGACTACAGGCACCCGCCACAACGTCCGGCCATTTTTTGGTTGCAGCCATCATTGTTGTTTGGCGAGCCAGGCTGGATTCGAACCCGCCAGCTCAGGTGTACGTG
>CAUYON010055965.1:0-23931 GCA_963573935.1 Arctocebus calabarensis
TTGATACATTCATTCACCTTGCCCCCGGCGGAAGGTACTGTATTCATTCATTTCCTGGCCAAGGAACCCATACACCTATACATACCCTGAGACTAAGGTCCTAAAGGAGGAGATGGGGAAAGACCAGGAGAGAAACAGAGAGAGCTTCTCTCTCCTCACTTGAATTCTCTCCCTCTACCAGGAGCTTTAGTGTTTTCTGTATTCTTTTCTGTAAATAAATTCTGTCTTACCACTGGGGGGTGGAGGGGCAAATAATGTAATGAAGAATAATAAAATACATGTATTTAGAAAAGTAAAAAAAGAAGAAAAAAAAGAAAAGGTGTTTTCAATGGTCTGTATTTATCTGCTAAAATCATTTGCATCTATTATTATTTCCCCATAGAAAAGTCCATCGCAGTGATCAATTCATAGTTTTTAATAAGTTTCAAGAATTTCCACTTTAAAAACACTGCTATAGTTAAGAGAATAATAGTCACATGTAAAGGTGGACACCGTCTCCCGGTTTTGAAACCCTCGCCAGACATGGGTCTCCTAGTCTGAGTAATGTGTAGAGTGTTTTTAATGAATAATCATTGAAACAATGTAGAAGACAGAGAAAGAAATTGTAAAAACCTGATCTCTGCAACTCAAAATACAGGAAAGGGAGGCAGGAGTAGGTGATGCCAGAGTGGGGTAATGCCTCATGTGCAATTAAACAAAAACTCAAATTAGGAGGCCTTTAAAGTGCCCGTATGTCAGGCAGTGCCTGTGGCTCAGTTAGTAAGGGCCCAGCCCCATATACCAAGGGTGGCGGGTTCAAACCCAGCTCTGGCTGAACTGCAACAAAAATATAGCCGGGCATTGTGGTGGGCACCTGTAGTTCTGGCTACTCTGGAGGCTGAGGCTAGAGAATCCCCTAAGCCCAGGAGTTGGAGGTTGCTGTGAGCTGTGTAACGCCACAGCACTCTACCGAGGGCAATAAAGTGAGACTCTGTCTCTACCAAAAAAAAAAAAAGTGACCATCCGTTCCCTTATGTCCCCCTTTATCTATTAATAAAAAAGATAAATCAGAAGAAAAAAGTTAATTTATATATCTACTTTGAGTGGAATATTATTTAATTAAAAACTAATAACCTCAATTGTCAAACACAAATCCAATTATGTTCAGTAGAGTGTGATTATGAGGGCAGAAAGGCAAACTCGGCTTTTAGAAGGTTTTCATTAGGCATCAAAATTTTGACTTAACAAGAAAGTTCAATTAAATTTAAAAACCTTACTTTATCATTATTATTGCATTTTAATATTCATTATGTATCCATCTCGTGTTCAGCATTTTTTGGACTGCTGTCACCCACAGTGCCCCCTCGATGCTTGAATCACGGCCCAGGCCCTGCCCTGGAGCTCAGCCACCTCCACTGACCCACAGCGACATGGAGATAGGAGGAGAACAGAGAGGGCTGTGAGAAGTGAGTGCCCCACAGTCAGGCCGCTCTCACACCAGAAGCGCCCAGTCTTCCCACCGCAGCACAGACCAGGCAACTGAGTCTGATTATGGGGAAACTTCCGCTACAACCCAGAATGAAAAAACTGACAGATTGTAGAGTTTATCGAGTTTAAATCAACACACATGTTGAAGGCATAAAAAAATTAGAGGGCAAACATGATTTTTATTCCAATAGCAGATTTATTAAAAAGTGCCAGTGGTTGAAAAATACCAATATAGACAATCGTCTGAGAAGGACTGCACGAAAATTGGAGAAGTGACATTGCAAAATGAAAGATTAGAATTTAAGACGAAAGACGCACCTTGGTGATTCAATGTGTGATAATTCCATGAATTCAAAGAGAAGTGATCTCTAAAAACAGAAGCATTCTGGAAAGTGTTACCTGAGGAACAAAAAATTAAGGTTGGCTGTGAAATTTGATAGAAATGCTTTTTAAATATGCTGTTTTTAATCATGAATCTTCCTGAAATCACAGTCCCACATTCTGTTTTTTTCATATGGAGACACCTGAAGAGAATCTTAGTGAGTTAGGAAGTCAGGGAAAATATATAGACGTAAAATGAAAATACTGAATCTGTAACATAACCTTAACATATAAATATAATATTAATTGCATGTTATCAGTTATAATTAAATTACAAATATGATGTATATTCTATGTCTACTCACGTAAATAACAAGCACTACCAAGTCTCCGTGGCTTACAATGACAACAGGGGATTTCTTTAGCATTAGTCCACTGTGAGTTCCCGGAAGGTTGCCTGTGGGTCTGTCCTACTTGCATCATTGATTCTGGGAACCAAGAAGCAGTGCCTAGTGGAGATATTCTGTTTCGTTGGCCAAGTAAAGAACAAAAGAGCAGTGAAGGAGCAGCACTGGGTGCCGGGGAACGGCCGCCATCCCCAGGCAGCAGGGCAGGCAGGGCTGTCTGGGCTCAGGGCACAGCCAAGGCCCAAGCTAAGGCCTCCCTGCACGTCTCCAGTGCAGTTTCCCACCATGATGTGAACATGACCAGAGGTTTAGGGCAACACATCGTACAATTATCATATGCTGCAGCTGAAGTCGGGGCCAGAGAGAGCCGAGATGCCAATGGGGGCTTGTGCATGGATCCAGCAAACCCTCCCTGCACCAGTCACCAGTGCCCTCTGCCTGCAAGCCTGTCTCGAGCAGAGTGCCCCTTAAAGCGAAACACCAAAAAGTATGGTAACTATCCTACTTATCTGCAAAAATATCTGCAGCTGTTTGCTTTCTTGTAATGTAAAAATAACAAGGGTGTTCAGAACAAACAGAAAGACATAACGTAGCCAAACCTTGTCAATTAAAAAGTCAAAGCATTCTTCTGCTGAAGCTCATTCCCTCCCAGCTTTGTCTTTCCCGCAGTGCTAAAAGAAAGCGCTTCCTAAATGACTCAGAAAATGCACGTTCTCATAGGAAAGGCTATCATTGCATGATTATTTTGGACATATAAATAATAGCATATAGTTTTGTAATTTTCCAATTTGCAAGTGAAAGTTTCTAAAAATAATGGACTTACCATATAATTAATGTGTCATAAGAAAAAATATGTACATGACATATAGTTCCTTGTTTTTCTCATAAATTATAAAAGTATATACTTCAAACCTATATTTCCTGAACTCAGTACTTACCATCAAACTTTCCCAAGGAGATTAAGGCTCATAAATTTAGCCAGACAAGAGAATATTATGTTATATCTGCTAAATCAGTAATATTTCAATGAGGTAGGAAATAGATTATTCTTATTTGTAAAACTAAGATAATAAAAAAAATTTTAAATGCCAAAAATTAAAAAACAATTTTCTACCCTCCCACAATTTTGTTTTAGTGAAAGTGGAACCAGCCTTTTCTAGAGGTGAAAGGCTTGGCTGACTTCTGCGTTTGACTGTGAATAGCAAGTCCCGAACACAGATGTTCAGAAGGTGATAACAGAAAGGTGAATTTCACTGAAGTAAAGACAATCTAGGATTATCTTTCTCAATCTCTTCCTTTCTTAATGTTCTTGATTTTCTTTTTTTTTACATATTGGTTCCTGAAAAAGAACAAGACAAACAGACAAAAAACAAAATCCCTGTTCTTAATAGTTTATGCTGCCTCCTAAAGTGTAGAGCAGACAAAATCTCTTAACCCAGGGGCCATGAGTGGCTTAATGTATTTAATGGCAGTTTCCTTGATTCAACTGACATTAGGAATATAGGAATGTTTTGGGGTCTCCCTGAGAAAGCAAAGCCAACACACAAATTGTGGGGGTGAGAGCTGCCAGGTATATGAAGGACCACACCAGGTAACAGAGAAAATCACCCAAAGATGCCTTTGTTATTCTCACGTAACCCTTTCAAAGATTATTATTTTTTGTTTTGTTTTCAGTTTTTGGCCGGGGCTGAGTTTGAACCCACCACCTCCAGCATATGGGGCCAGTGCCCTACTCCTTTGAGCCACAGGCACCGCCCCAAAGATTATTGAAATTGATGTATGCCCTTCACTTATTTCTGCCCAGTTCACTTAGCTCTTCAAATCTAATAAAATCAGAATAACAAATCAATGTGATAATTTCATAATTTGTAATAAAGACACAGAGTAACAGCCCTCGTACACCATTAGACTTTCTCCCTTGCAAAGTGTTCATCATGATCTAAATTTACATGAAGAAGAACAAAATAGTCATTAATTTTTCCACAAGGTAAATATTGCTACTTTCAATAAGGCCTTCTTCCACCATCCCATTACGGTTGCCATATTTTCCTTTTAAATTGATTATTATATAACCTTTGATTTGTTCATATCAATGTAAAAACTCTATAAAGTCATAGGAAATATACTCAAAAGGGCATTCTAAAAGTGTGTTTCTATTCTGCCAGTTTCTTCAGTTAAGAATTACAATGGATCGTCTTGTTTTGGAGAGAAGACTTACGGCACTGTAGTGCTCCATATCAAATTTTTTTTCAATTTGTCATCAGTTATTTTTCATGTATCCACCTTAACCTTCCACCTGTGTGGCCCACAAAGCCGCACGGATCCCGCGGCCCCTGGCCCTGAGCCAGGGCTTGTGCCCTCTTCCCACTCTCCTCTGATGGAAATGCATTTCCTCTACGCCTTTGCTAATCAGGCCCCCAGCTTGGTGAGGTGGGTCTCGACCCCCACCTGAAGGCACGAGAATGCCCCTAACTCTGGAGACAGTGCCAGCTGCCCAGCTGCTGTGGCACCCTTCACCTGCTCGTGACCTCCAGACAGTCCCTCCAGCTTAGTGCAGGGAGGGCATAAATATGTGTCCCTCTCCTCATCCTGCCTCCATGGAAATTTAAGTACACAGAATAAAGCCATGTCAAACTAAAACCCTCTCCCCCACAAACACTGTCCTTCAGGATGGTCCTAGCGTGCCACAGCCTGACCTTGCCCCGAGCTCCAAGCTCACAAGCTGAGACTGTGCTCACTCCATCCGTCTGCACTGGCTGTCCTTCACATTCCCTTCCTCAGATGTCACCACTGGTCACATCGCACATTCAGCTTTTAATCATACCTGACTCTGAAGTATTTTTAAGCCTTGGCTTTTTCTGGTTCTTCTTTACTACAGAGACATTCAGGGAGGCCTTAGCTTGGGGGGAAATGACCTTACAGGCCTGTGCCCTGAGCCCAGACAGCCCTGCCTGCACAGTATCCCCTGGGGACAATGGCGATTTGCCTGCACACTGCCCCTGGGGATGGCAGCCATCCCCCTGCACCCAGCCCTGCCTCCTTCACACTGATCTTCCCTGTGCCCCTCTCTTCTGGCTCCAAGGGAGGGTAGGATGACACCTTCCTGCACACCTCCCCCATGTCCCTCTTGTGTGCTCTGATTACTGATTGGCACTACGGCTGGTGCGGGTGGGTGCTGTGCCTCAGGCTTCACAGAGAGGCCCTGCAGCTCACCAAGATAAGGCCCATGGCTCAGGCACCTGTAAGGGGGAGAGGCAGAATCTGGGCATGAGCCTCCAACCAGAGCTCTTTCCTCGATGCCTGTGGACACCCTCACATCTACTCAACCTGCAGGTTTCACATTGGCCAATTTTAAAGTCAATTCTGATTCAGAAAAGAGATCTTCTCCCCGGGAGTGCTCACTCATGGATCATCCTTAGTTACTGATCCAAGCTTTGTAATGGATTTACCTTAGTCCCTAGGTCAGGCAGGAGTCTAACCTGACCTCAACTCCTATCACGCTGTATCTTGGAATCTGCCAGTCTCATACTAGCACCTCTCCCTCCCCCCCCACACACAGTCTATCATTACATATTTTTCCAAACTCTTTATTTTAATGCTACTTTATTTTACAGCTTCAGGTTAAACAAATGACCCAGAAATACAATCTCCCCTCCCTTTCTTTGCATAATCACTACCCCTGTATTCACACTGCCCTGCTCACCCACCTTGTCAGCTGTGTGGGCTAATACTTTTGGACAGTGCAGTGTGGCAAATCCTGCAGCCAAGTCCATCTTCATAATACCACAGCCCATCAGACCAATAACGAAGGCTTAGCAGGATTTGCCGTGACTCTCCAACATTGTCAGCATCAACATCCACTCTGTAAACGAGGTCCTGGGCTTCTTAGAGACAGAAGTCCTTAAATCTTGCCCTTGACTTTCAGTGCAGATGGCCAATGACGATGGATGCCAGTCACCAAAAGCCTCTGGGCTGCATGTGCTGTTAAGTATTTTATAAATATTACATTTTTGAAAATTCCATTTTATAAATAATAAAAGAGCAACACAGATGCCAGTTTCCTTGCTATAATCCACTCATCTAATATATATTTTATTCAGAATTCAAGCTCAAATTATTAATATATTGGCTCTAAAGTAGAAGCTCATTCCCCTGAAAAGGCTCCCACTCTATAATTATTATAATACTTTACAACACTGTTCCAGAGTTCTTTTACTTAGAATTTATGTTCCTTGAAGAAAGAAACTCGTTTTTGTTTTTTTTTTCATATACTTGCCTTACAATAAGGTTAAGAAATTAACAGCACTACTGGTACCTTCTTGATTAATTTATTAAGCAAAAGTCACAATGTGAATAAACTTCTAAGCCAAGGCATATGATAAAAGTATAATAAATACATGTTGAATGAAAGCTTAGAGATTTTTTTCCCACTTTTATCAATGTTTACAGGATGTCCAAGCTAAAATCATCCAACCCTCAAATAACACAAGTGAACATTTTTTTTTCAAATATAGGTTTTAATAACAGAGATAATGAATGAAATTAAAGTAGGTCAATTTCTTTTCCAAAAGGAGTTATACATCATAATCACTACTTGTTAAGATATAATTAAAAGCAAAAAATATTTACCAAAGAAAGCTCAGTTACTAAATATAAAAAAATAACATGAGCTATTTTATCATCTTTTAATTTTAATGTTCACTTTTTAATTTTATTTTATTATCTTTATTCATTCCCTAATTTTACAAGTAGAGAAGTAGAAAAAATACATCATTTTATGCTTCCTCCAGTATAGTAGAAATGGCAAAAATTTTTACAAAGTTGGACAGAGACTTGCACATCTGGGGTGAGAATCAGACATGCTTCTCCCTACTCCTCTCATCAGTGATGGCTACCACACTCCGGACATCACTCATTGCGTAAACATAAGAGACGGTGAGTGGTGAAGAGGATGTCTTAGGGGGACTAGGGACCCAAGGACACAGCAGTCGGCTCCAGCAATATATTATTCTAAACCAGGTCTTTAAAAAGTGGGCAACCCTGAACCACCAATGGGTTAAAAAGAAAATTCCCACTGTAAAGCTTGCTGTCTGTCCCTAAAGGAATGGGAAGGAGTAGCCAAGCAAGGCAGACAGCTCTGGCTGATGACCACCCTACTCCAGACAAAGGCTATGGGAAATAGGAGATGGGTGCCTGGACCTTCACCTGGCCTTGCAGGAACAAGGAGCTTCCCCCAATGGATGCTGCAGGAGAGAGCTGAGAGGGGAGCTGGGGCTTCTGTCCCCACCAGAAGCCACGGAGTCTGCTCTGTGGGTTAGCAGACCACGCTGATGCAACAATAATGTGCTGTCCCTCTACCAGCCAGATTGTATCACAGAGACCTGAAGAGGAGTGCTGAGACTGTCCCTCCCAGCCCAGGGGGCAACAGAGATGGAGAGGGAGAGTCAGACTCTCAGCCCCACCGGCGATGAGGCAGCATCCTCCAACCCCTGCCAGGGGGCAGTCATGGGAAACATGAAAAATGGAAAATTTAGATAAGATTCAGAATCTCATTGCACAATATTAAAATTATAAATGAATGTCACTCATCATACCAAGAACAGGGAAAATCTCAACTTAAAAGGACAATCAACATATATCAACATCACGGTGACACCTAATTGGAATTCTCTAAAACTGATTTTAAAACACCCTGAAACTCAGGAAGTATCAGCAAAGTAATAGAAAAATATTAAGAGAGCAAGGGGTAGAAGACAGCTGATGGGAGACATCTGTGCCATATCATCCCAGAAGGAAGGGAAGGCCGATGATGTTGGGGGATGCAGTTCAGACCTAGGCAAAGAATTATGACACAAATCCCAATGGTAATTGCAGTGATAAAAAAATAGATAAATAAGATTTGATTAAACTAAAAAGCTCTGCCCAGCTAATGAAATAATGAACAGAGAAAACACAACACAAGGAACGGGAGAGAATATTCACAAGCTGTGCATTCAACAAGGGCTGATAACCAGAATCCACAAGGAACTCCAGCAAATCAGCCACAAAAACCCAAACAACTACCTTGAAAAGTGGCAAAAGACATGAACAGCTTTTCAAAAGAAGATAGACAGATGACAATAACCATATGAAAAAAATGTTCAGCATCTGTGTGATGCCACAGCACTCTACCAAGGGTGATAAAGTGAGACTCTGTTTCTACCAAAAAAAAAAAAAATGCTCAGCATCACTAATTATCAGGGAAATGTAGATTAAAACATCAGTGAGATCTCACCTTACCCCTGTTAAAATAGCTTTTATTAAAAATTTTAGAAACAATAGATGCTGTGTAAATGCAGGGAGACAGGAATGCTCATACACTGTTAGCAGGACTATATATGATACAATACCTGTGGAAAGCAGTCTGGAAATTTCTCAAAGAACTAAATGTAGACCTACCATTCAATTCAGCAATCCCAAGGCTGGTTACATACCCAAAGGAATAAGATCATTTCATCAAAAAGATGCTGCACTGGAATGTCCACTGCAGCACAATGCACAATTGCAAAGATGTAGAGTCAGCCCAAGTGCCCATCAATTCATGAGCAGATTAGCCAAGTGTGGTATGTGTATGCCATGGAGTACTACTCAGCCATGAAGAAGGATGAAGTCACGCTTAATGGAGGCCATTATCCTAAGTGAAGTGTTTAAAGACTGGGGGAAAAAAAAAACCACCCGTAGTCACTATTAAACTGGAGCTAACTGATGACCACACATTAGCAAGAGGAATGTAAAATTTAGAAGAAATCAAGCATGGTGGGAGGAAGAAGGAAGGGGCAGAAACCTACCTAATGGGAACAAGGCACAGTATCTGAGTGATCTGTACACTTACAGCTGTGATTTAAGCATTACAAAAGTGACCCATGTAACCAAAATATTTGTACCCCCTTAATACTTTGAAATAAAAAAATTAAAAATTAAAAGAAGAAAATATAAGAAAAAACCCAAATAGTATATTAGCAAAGTATATTAGCAAAATGAAAAACTTACTGCAGGGCTCAACATCAGACTGGAGGTGACGGAAGAACTTATCTAAGAAACTAATCTATGACAACGGAAATCACCACACTGAACAGCAGAGAAAAATAGTCTGAGGAAAAGAGGAACAGAGCCTCAGAGACCGTGGGGTTATAATAAAAGAGCTAACAATCGTGTTACCAGTCACAGAAAGACAGGAGAGCAATCACAGGGCTGGAAGGTACGCACAGAAACATAACTAAAAATTACCCAAATTTGAAAGACGTTGATCTACAGCAGAGGGATAAATCTAAAGGAATTCATTCAAGATACATAATCAAACTCTGAAAGATTAGAAAACATTGAATACAATGGGACAGAAAAGACACTTTCCCTACAAGGGAAACACAATTTGAAACACAGAAGATTTCTCATCAAACAGCACAGAAGCCATGAGTTAATGAGGCGATAGTTTTTAATTGCTGACAGAAAATGACTGTCAGCTTAGAATCTTGCGAAAATATCGTATGGTAATGAAGGGGAACTCAAGGCTCTCTCAGATGAAGGGAAACTAATAGAATTTGCCACCAGCAGACCTATCTTAAAAGACTGGCTAAAAAAAGCTCTTCTTTAAAGAAAGGAAATAATAAAAGAAGAAATCTCAGAATATCAAGAAGAAAGAGTAAAGAAAATATGGTTAAATACAATAGATTCTCTATTCCTTTTGAGTTTTCTAAATTATGTTTGAAGTTTGAAGCAAAAAAAAAAAGAAAGAAAGAAAAGAAAAGAAAAAGAAAGCAATCAACCAAACAAAAAAAAAACCCACCATAGTACTGTCTGGTGTAGTACTCAAAGTAGGTAGAGAAATGCATTAAACAATAATATTATTGATGAAGGGTAGTAAAAGGACTTACGAGAAGATAAGGTATCTGTACTTAAATCAAAATTATAAAGTATCAATATCAATAGAAGTGATTAAGTTTATACATGTGTAATTTAATACCTAGGGTCATCAATAAATTTGCAAATAAAAGCACCAAAAATATTTGATAGAAAAAAAAATTCTAAAACAGGTAAAATAATACACAACAAGGCAGGAAAAAGAAAACAGAAACCAAACCAGAGGGAAGAAAAGAAAAAAATGTAATGGCAGAAGGATCTTAAGACATAGGCATGCCCAATCCCCAAAATGTAAGTTAATTAATTACCATATTATACCACCTATAATAGTATATAATGGGCTTCTTTGCATAAGGCACATCCACATTTTTGGCCCACTCTTTCAGGAAAAAAAAATCTTTCATTTTAGTTTTTTTTTTTTACATTTTTTTTTTATTAAATCATAGCTGTGTACATTGATGCAATCATGGGGTATGATGTGCTGGTTTTGTATATAATATGAAATATTTTCATCAAACTGTTTAACATAGCCTTCATGGAATTTTCTTAGTTATTATGTTAAGACATTATATTCTGCCTTTAGTAAGAAGGCACCTGTACACTTCTAAGATGCACCATAGGTGTGGTCCCACCAATTACCCTCCCTCCACCCATCCTCCCCCCCACCCCTCCCTTGCCCTTTTCCCCATATTCTTGTGCTATAATTGGATTACAGCCTTCATATGAAAGCTATAAATTAGTTTCATAGTAGGGCTGAGTACATTGGATACTTTTTCCTCCATTCTTGAGGTACTTTGTTAAGAAGAATATGTTCTAGCTCCATCCATGTAAACATGAAAGAGGCAAAGTCTCCATCTTGCTTTAAGGCTGCATAATTCATTTTAGTTTTTTGATTCAAATTTTATTTGTTCATATTTAGGTACTTATTTTTTGTATTATCAAGGAATTCTAGCATTTATTTTTATACATATCATGATATAAGAAATTTTATGTAACAATTACAAAACACAAGAACAGATATAAGTACAAGAAAGTTTGTGTACTGGTAACAAATTTATGATATTTACTCATCATAGAAGGTCAAGAGCTCTTCGTCACTGTCAATAACAGAAGTATTGTCTTCTACATTACTGAGTTCTTCTGAAGGATCACATTCTTCATTCCAGTAAATTTTGTCATCCTCAGTTCCATCCATAGCATTGCTCATGCCACAATTTTTAAATAAGTTCACAACCTCGTCCTTCCTGACACCATTCTATGCTATTAGGATCCAATCACAAACCTGGGCGGTAGATGCTTTCTTGATTCTGCCTGTAGGTGTTAAATCATTACCAGCTGACTGGAGCCATGATGTACACTAATGAGCGGCCTTAATGAGGGCCTTAAAGGGTTTCTTTATTGACACATCAAGAGGTTGCCGCTGGCTGGTGAGCCTAGCAGGTATCAAGCCTCTGCGGTTGCTTTTGCACAAGTGATGAAAAACCCAGAAAGCTGGTTCCTTAAGTAATCCTCCAGGCCTTCATGGCCAGACTTAGTTAATCCACATTTCCACACCCTCTTCCTTCATCTGTTCATCCATTTCATGCACGTGGACAATAACTCCACCTGGAATCTTTTCTTTTGGAAACATTTTTCTTTGAAAGATGCTCATAGGTGGTGCTTGGTCCCATCCGCACCACAGGCTGGAACCACAGTGAAGTGTGTTTCTCACTTCCACTAGTTTTAAAAGCCACAGTCCTTGCTCCTTTGACATCCACAGTTCTGTTGGGTGGTCCATCAGAGGTGGGACCTCATCCTTATTTGCAACTTGGGACAGCTCAAAGATGTAAGTCTTTTAAAGATTGATAATGTAAGAACAAAATTCCAAAACTTGATTCTCAGAGGCTGCTGGAAGTTCTGGGGAAAGTTTTGCTCATGTCCTCATGCTCAAACCTTTTCTCTTCACAAAGTTAAAGAACCGGATAGGTGTCCTGAGAAATCATCAATTGTTTTTTCCCTCAGGCAATCCTTTTACCCTCTTGTTGTATCAATGTGGTTGAAACAGATCTCAGTTTGAGGCCACCACCTTGGAGGTTTACCTTGCCTGCCTTCCTTCCTCTGTCTTGGAAGCTAAAGTTTTTCTTCCTGCTGCCTCCACAATCTGATGACACTCTCTGAGAGAGGAGGTCCAGACTGTCTCTAGGCGGCTATAATGCCGTGCTCACCAGCATCATTAATATTGTTAAATTAAAGCTTGACATGTACACAAACCATCTTTCCACATTCCAACGGATTTTCCAACAATTTCTATAGAAATATTAGCTAGATTGGGAGCTCCTGCCTGAAGTATAAGAAAGTGAAATATATCATTCTTCGTTCACCAAAAATGCTCTTGTTGCAAGTTCATAGTAACTTTGACAAAACCAATTACCATACTCCAGAGTATCATTTTGCATTTTGATATCAATATTGATTCCTAGAGTTACATATAATGCATAAACAAAAGAGTTAAAAGCATTTATGTAAACACAGAATTAGTACTAATCATGTATAATGGACATCTGTATTTTTCCCTCAAACATTTGGGGAAAAACTGTACATTAAAAAACACAGCAAAATATAGTAATTAATTAAAAGTTTAGTATTCAAAATGAGGCAATTAAGAATATTTTAGCATATATTAGATTATATTTTTAGGTATCACCTAGATAATAAGAATTAACCCAGTTACTACCTGATATATTTCTAAAATTTGTACTTATTTCTAATCTGTAGACTAGATGATACATTATTTCCTATTGTAATTTTTATCAATTGTATAAATCAAAGAAACTACAATAAAATATACATGACTCTGATGAGTAAGTGCATCCTGAGGCATATTTTTGTTCTAGATCACAAAAGCAAAGAATTTGGGTGGTATGGGTGAATTTGGGTGGCCACTATGACCCATCATTCCTTAAGAACCCTCTACTCAAATTGTCTATTTGAGTGTGTCATGGGGGTGGCCTTAACCCTATTTTAGGGTAAGTGTGTGACTCAGGCATGGACCCTCAGAACAACTCGGGCCCGGGGGCACAGTTAGCTAAGAATACAACCCAGTCCCAGCAAAGGAGACATGCTGAGGCTGTTGTGATAGATGAATGAGGAGCAGGTGTTCTAATCCCCTCTGGACTTGGATCTAGGCTCACAAAGGCTTCAAACTTGTGACAGATCAATTAATACACAGGAACACTCAGAAAGGAGCCACTACTGATGAAAGGTGAGCAGTGCAGATTGGGAGAAGGTCCTTTTGAGGCCAGGATTTGATCATTCATGAATACTTCTATTGTTCATAACATGAGTCACTAAACTCCCTTTTTTATCAGCCAAGTAAGGCTATCTTTTCTGTCATTAGCAACCAACAATGTGCTAACTAAGACTATTACAATGTGGAATGTGGATTTTTCAATTTAAATTATCAGTGGTTCTTCATTAGTGAAGAGCAGAGGGTGGTGAGAAGCATAGACCAACACTTAGTGAAGATGCAGAGCAAAGAATAACATAGTAGATAAAGCATCACCCAAGCACTGAGTGCTCTCCATTTCTAATACAGAGCTTCAACAGCTTGAAACACTAATTTAGGAGTATTCTAGTAAGAGCAGAAAAATGTATATTTTTGTACAAAAAAAAAATTATTACATTCAGCTGACAACTGTAATCCTAGCACTCTGGGAGGCCGAGGCAGGTGGATTGCTTGAGCTCAAGAGCTCAAGACCAACCTGAGAAAAAGCAAGGCCCTGTCTCTACCAAAAATAGAAAAACTGAGGCAAGAGGATTGCTTGAGCCTGAGTTAGAGGTTGCTGTGAGCTATGACACCATAGCACTCTATCCAGAGCTACAACTTGAGACTCTGGCTCAAAAAAAGTTATCAAATTCATTTATGCCTAATGCCTACATCAAAATATTAACTCAGACGTGATTGTAATTAATAATAATAATTGAAATATTTTATACAAATAAAGAAATAATTGAAACATAGTATCAACAGAGAAAAGATGGAATTTGGAATGAAAGTTGTAAGCAGAATTGTGCTATTAACCTTGAGATTTTTTTCTGTTTAATTTTGTGGAATAAAGTATAGAATAATACTTCTTAACACTACATTTTCTCAGAGTTTAAGTGAGGAAGTCTTCTAAGCAAAAAGAATACCTGAAAAGAGTAATAGAAACCTCGATATTTCTAGCAGGAAAAAAAGTAATTGCAAAGCAAAATACAATTAATTCCCATAGCATGTAAGCAAAACACACACTTCCATTTGGTTTTAAACTTCTAAAACAGTCACTTGCTTTTCTATTTATCCACAAAGCCTGTTAAATCTGTATTTTCTTCACCTGATTTATTGACAAGCTTGCTACATGCTTTCACGGTGGAATGCTGTCTTACAAAGACAGGGATAGAATTATAGGTTGGAATCAAATGCACTGACATAAAACATTCTGTTTTAGCTTTTAAAATTTTTCAGATTATTTAAACCTTTAAAATACATATAATTGCTTTTTACACTGACAGCATTACTGCAAGTTGAAAGAATGTGGTACAAGACAGAACATTTTCTATTCTTTGAATCTCCCCAAAGAAAAGTACTTGTTGACACTGGAGAGAGAAAATACTGAGAGTAAGTGGATGAGTAGTTTAGGGCATGGTAATTCAAATACCAGGATACATTTCTATGCCTACCTTACATTTCTTACTTAATATAATCTTAATAAATTAAAGAAGAAAAGAGGTGATATATAACCATTTGCCAAACGAACACATTTGTCCTTATGCACAAGCAATATCACATAATGATATTAGGGATAATTTTCAACAAATGTTTGCTGACCTGAACCAAGTCAACATGCTGTTCTTCTTTTTCTAAGTATGAATATAAATGTTACTTTTTCAAATACTTACTTACGTACCAAATGGGCTTCTTCTTTGCCCTCTCTCATGCAAAAAAAAAAAAAAAATGCAGATATGTACCCTCTGATGGGCTGGTTCTTGAAAACACAATGTGAAGTAACCGACACCAATCCCACCCTGGTTACTGGGGAGGGTACACAGTGGCCATAGAAATTAACAGAAATGCTCACTGATAAATTGAATGCAGGAATAAAATTGATAAACTGAACTCTGAAACCCAAGGTTTAAACCAGTCAAAGTGAATACCTTCATCTAAGAAATTTCCTTAGAGATCATGCTCCCTAGTGGTTTTAACTCTGCAACCAAGACACGTAAATTATTTGATCATTTCTAGATGTATGTGTAATATAATGGGCTTCAATTTAAAGACAACCATCCCTTTTTGGTAAAAACCAATGTTTTATTAGAAGTTTCCAAGATTCACAGAGTTACTTCTAATTGTGAGGAATTACTAAATGCAGAGTGAGACAAGTGGCCAGAATCACGCAGCCCACCAAAATTCCACCTATCCACCTAGTGATTTTTGCACTGTGCCATTTCCCTGTAAAGTTGTAGTTGTGTAATGCATGGAATTTTCATTAATTAGGGTTTCATATGTCTTTTAGATTGAATTGCTTTCTAACTTCTGGGTTTTGAGGTAATTTCTGATTTCCATGCTACACTATATTTTTGTAATTTATTTACTTACTTAACATGTATACGTGAGGACCTATTAGGTGCCAAGACCATTTTCACTAGTACAAATAAGATTAGGATATTCTCCCACTTTTAAAGAAGAGGAAAGACAATGTCAAGCATCAGCAGTCCAAGTCATAGAGTTACACCAAAAGTGATGATATGGTAGCACCTATCAGCAATCCATTCGTTCTTTCTATGAATGTGGAGGAATAGTTGACCTGGATTTCCCCCAACAGGAGCACTCAGGTACTTGGGATAGGAGGCATTGGTTCAAAGCACAAGCAACAAACATGTCAATGAACTTAAAAGTGTTCACTGCCTAGAAAAAGTGAACTTGGGCAGAATGGAGGACTTGGCAGCTGGTAAGATTGAAAACAAGTATCAATGCTTCTTATGCTATTGTAATGTAATTTGAAATAAAGAGAGAGAACTAAAAATATGTTTAAGCATTATTATTTACAAAAATTGGTTATACAAACAAATCTTTACAAAAAAGAACATCCTTCCCCTTCGCAGTAGAGTCTTGGGATCAGGGCATCTAATATCTTGGGCAGAGAAGTGACACCGGTTAAGCTACTGCCAACCAGCAGAGCACTGTTACTCACGGCAGTCAACAGAAGCATTTGATTCTTTAGTAAGTTCTCCTGACCTCAGAGAGCCCATTCTAA
Source organism: Arctocebus calabarensis (assembly GCA_963573935.1). Lineage (NCBI taxonomy): Eukaryota > Metazoa > Chordata > Mammalia > Primates > Lorisidae > Arctocebus > Arctocebus calabarensis. The sequence continues at coordinate 16,364 of CAUYON010055965.1, forward strand.
CTTCATCCTTCCCTACTGATACAGCCCTACTCAGGTTCAGCCCCCCCAACTAGCCCATGCAGCAAATGCCTCAGGAAAAAAATAACTGAACTCTCTTCTCATAAAGCTTTAGTGGTTGCCTTTGCAAAGAAAGCAAACAAAGTTATAAATACTAAATTAGTTCAACCATGAACAAAAGAGCACCCAATTCTCTGGACCTGAATGTTCTTTGTTAAGGTCCAAAGGCAGTGGTTTTGGTCAACAAAGCTCTTCATTCGGTAGTTTTCCAAAGCAAAGATCCCAGCAGTCATTATAGAAATATCATTTTATTTAAAGCTAGGAAGAAGCATTTTGGCTAGTGATAATATATATTAAAATTGTTAAAAGGATAACTAGAAAAATAGTTACCTCTCCTATCACAAACACAGGGCAGAGGCTGCGATGGTTATCCTATTGACTTATGAAAACAGCTCACTTCATTTTTGTTGAATCAGATTTTTCAAAAAATCAATTTCCCAGCATGTATTTGAGCCTCTTTTTAGACATCCAGTTAAATCTTAAAATAACAAGTTATCAAATAATTGCATACTGCTGATTACAGAAATGACGCCTATCTTGATGGACTCAAAAGCAATTCGAACACAACATATTGGAATTTATATTACAGATAAAATACATCTATTTATCTCAAATGGTATAGATATTGGCTAAAGTAATGTCTCGAAGCCATGAAAATTTAGCAATAGTATATTTGTGCAAAGAATGTTGAAGGACTGACAGTTTTGAGGGCCAGTGCCAGGCAATTTTCTCTTCATTTCGCAGCAAAGAACTATTGATTATTTGCATTCAGGGGGGCCTGTGTCCAGTATCTTTGTGTTCTTTGTGGACTGTGATGAAATTAGGGAGCACAGTCTTTAAGTCAGTATCATCAGCCAAATCCAGTTTGGTTCTACACAAGAAACAAACTAACAAAACACATAATATTAAGAAAAGAAAGAGAGAGAGATAGTCTCAATTCCTAAGATCTTCTCTTGCTTTAAATCAGATGGTCTATGATTATATGATTATGCTTTAGCACATGAAAATTGCTACATAGCACTAGGCATTATTATGACTCAATACAGTCTCAAAATGGAAAATGAACATAAGGACAGGCCACGTGTCCTCTCTGGGAGCAGCAGTGGACATCATCAGGGCCACCTCCATATCCCCGTGGCACTCGCCATCCCCCAAAAGACCCCTTTCCTGCTGCTCTGAAAGTAATCCTGGGCTCTGGCCAAGGATGGTTTTGGTCCCTGGAGCCTGTTTGGCTGACACAAAGTAGGCTAGAAATGCCCAAGAAGCAGCCACCATGGACAAATGGCTAAGGGGGTGGGGGCAAGCTGCCACTCCTGCACTCTGGCAAGAGACGTTCTGCACCATCACAGGGTCCAAGGTAGATTCAGAAACCTGCCCTTCTTTCCTTCTTTGCCTTTATTCCCTAACCTCCAACCAGTGCTTCCTAGAGTGACTTCCCAAATAAATTATTTGTATTCAAATTTTTATTATCAAAGTCTGTTTCTTAAGGGGCCCAACCTGAGACAGAAAGGTTGACTATTCCACTAGAGAAGCTCAGGTTGCACCCCAGTTCTGCTAGTGAGTAGAGGGGGCTCTTACACGGTGCCCTGGGAAGAGACACAATTCCCTGTGGACCTTTCTCAAAGACTTTTAGGGGTCCTCTTTGAGGAAGGGAAAACAAAAGAATAATTGAGTACAAATATATTTACTTTGAATGAGAAAGAAACCATAACAAATTATAAATAGAGATTGAAAAATATCACAAATATGAATTACAGAAACTATTGTTTTTATTAAGTGCATGATTCACGTCTGTAACACTTGCCTGTATACTGTGGACTGAATTGCTTTTGGATGCCTTTTCCTACGAAAACACGTTTGTAGAATTTTCTATAGATACATAATATATAAAGAATAACAAGTTAATTTTTGCTATGTTACCTTTATAGACAATTAACTCTTCCCTGCTTGACTGAGTTGTTCATTGATAGGTAACGCTTTTTCATTCACTGATAGTTAGGAAATGCTTCCCATTTCCTTTTATTAATGCCAGGTGAAGTTTGTGGAGTTTTCTTTAACCTAGGAGATGGGACAAGTTCTTTCTACATGTAGGACCCAGTATCTGATTCTGTGCTCTAAACGCAGGAATTCTAGTGTCATCTATTTCGAACAATTTTTATAAAAGCACCATTGTTTGACATTGCATCACAAAGCATTGGGGGAGAGCTCTGCTTTTCTGTTTTGACCAGGTGTGGATATTATAACCCCAAATCCTCTTATAACTTTCATAGCTGATGCTCAGAAGTTACTACACACACATTTCTGGCTTAGTTTAGGTCAAACCTTGTTCTTTTTTACCAGCCTCATATGTCTGGTGCCAAGTGACAGGGAAAACGTTTTTGTTTCAAAATTGCCTCCGTATGAGTTGACACAGGGGTAGAAGGGGCGTCTTTTCGAGGTGCTCCTACCCTGGACAGCAGGGACAATTTAACCATGAGTGACAGGAAACACACCACAGGCAACTGTAGAACTGAGCTCAAAGGAGATGTGTCACCCAACCAACCCACCTGAGCCAAATCTCAGAGGTCTCCCTCGCCATTCCAGCACACACCAGTCCCCAGCGAGGCATGACCTCAGGGGGTCAGAGCCCTAAAGGACAGAGGTCTGATATGAAGAATTATAGTTTCTTCACAGTTTTCACAAAAACAGATGGCAATGGGGAACATGTGTGGGACTCATACCAGAGCCTTTGAAGGAGTCCACATAAAAGAGTGTCCTAAAGGTCAACGTCACGGTCGACCCTGTTCTGGTCATCGGTGATAGAACTGTATTTGTCAGGATGCCGCAGAGTGCAGGTGGTGTCCACAGAAGACTGAGATGAGGAGACTTTAGTACAGGACGTACTTAACAAAGGCCCAGATGCGGCAGCATTACAGTGCTTTAGGAACAAAACAATTTAGACACTAAGTAAAGTAAGAAGGGAGATAAGACTACATTACAGGACACAGGGACAGCGGGGGCCCTGGGTGAAGGGGGCCAGGCGGGGGCTGCAGCCACCCTGCACACGTGCCAGGGGCCTCCCGGGAGCCTGGATGACAGCTCTGTAGAGATCACCTCCAGGACACGGAGAGGCAAGGGTGGGTCTGAGCAGGAAAAATTGAAATAACCAGACAAGTAACTTCACACAATAATGTTAAAGTAGATTTCACATGTGGAAATACGCGTCCAGGACAGAGCCAACCTCACAGAGATGCCCGTCCTGTTGTTTCCAGGACAAGGTGCCAGTGTGCATGTTCTTCGATAACTTCAAAGAAAAACAAAACAGCCAGAACATTTGGTGATTAAAAAAAATAATAATAATCTAATGAAATTGTGCTAGAAATCAAGCCAGCATCTTTCTCATTAGTAGTTGTGAGCATAGCTCTTCTCAGCATGGCATTCTCCAGTGGAGACTGAATTTACATAAAATACCGGAGCGTCCTCTAGTCGCTGAATTTCCACCATCTAAACATCAGATTAAGTAGGCAGCCCCCTTGGGTGCAGATTCGGATTGTAAGGACGCGCTAAGGAGTCAGGGACGTGGGGCAGAATGTGCAGACCCACACCTGTGCCCCAGAAAGACTTGGAGCAGTGACCTGGACAGGTCACCAAATCCTGGTGCGGCAGGTGGCACGTGACGGAGGGAACCCTTCCTCTTTGGGCTACAGCATTTTCTTCTATAAAATGGAGTGTTTGGGCCAAAAAATGGATGTGAACTGCGTGCTGAGCCACGTCGGGGCTTCATTTGCTATTCACTAACCCCATTTAAGCCAGTTCTACAAGAGTCCACGGCGAAAACTACCCAGGGTCCCAGAGCTTCCTTCTTGTTTTGAAAAACAGAACATCAAGGCTCAAAATTTTTAAAGCTATTTTTTTAATGGCCCCAAAAATATTTCATCTTGATTCACACTGTCTTTATTCCAAATCAACGGATATTACACGTTCACCCCTGCACAGCACAGACACAAGGACCTGACTCCTTAGATTCATTCCCATGAAAAAACAGAAGACAGGCATAGAAATTCTAAATTACACCAACAAGTAAAATAATTTGTAAGCAACTGCATTAAATTTTAGATCATTTCCTTTACATACACAAATGTGCACACACACACACACACACACACGGGCTGTCCAGAGGGTATCCAACCATTTATCGCTATTTTTCATAGCATGTGGCTGGATATTTTCCGGGCAGCCTTTTTTCTGTATACAAATTCAGTTCTATTCTTTCAAATTCTTAGAGAACTCAGTCATGTCTACACAGATAGAAATTCTAGAACATATAATTTTTTTCTGAACTCTTTAGCATGCAACCATCTTCTCTCTCCGTGAGGAGTCTGGTCTCACACTCTTGTAATTAAAATAACTGACTTGTTCAAACACAGCCTGACTCTGCCAGTTAATCTTTGCTCTGAGGCAGGTTGTCCGGAAACATGGCGACAGAATGACCCAAGAGGACAGAGAGCTCACCAACAGGCTGACCTTTGGTTTCAGGAAAAACAGACAGCAGCCCTCAAAATATAGTAATTATAAAACGTCCTCACATTGACATGGTATCAACTGCTTTACAAACTTTGTGTCACATTGTTCTCTAAAGAACTGACTTGTATTTTTAACGGCCTTGAAGAAAAAAAAAATCTCAGCCATTATCAAGAAAAACGACATCTCAAAAAAATAACCAAGTGCAGTAGTCAGGATTAAAGACAATTTCTAGAATTACTGTCAAATAGTATCTGGCAGAAACAGCTTCTAAAATACAACATGGGCGTTTAAGCTTGTCCTTCAATGCCCTGGCTTTGTTGAGGCATGAAAGCCTGCCAATGGTTCAGTTCCATTTATAGGAACTAAAATGAACTATAGGACTGATGCAGCTCATCATCTCATTCTGTAATGGTGATCAAGATCAGGTTCACAAAAGACTAGCTCCCTGTGTCAAGCTTGTGACTCATTCATAACAAAGCAGCTGCCCACCCCCCACTTATTTCTGGCTATTCCTGGAGGAAATGTCTAGAGACATCATAGAGATTAAATGCATGGTTCCTCCCGCCCTCCTCCCCTCCTTCCTCCCTGCCTGTCTCCCTCCCTCCCTTCCTTTTTTCCTCCCTTCTCTCTCTCATCTTTCCGCCTTCCCCCCCACCTCCATCCCTCTCTCCCTTCCTGACTTTTTATTCTGGTTAATATGAGGGTACATACAATTAGGCTACATTATTTATTTTGTCAGGTAAAAGTTCAAAGCCTGCGTCCTTCACCCAGGTGGTGTGCCATGCACCCCTACATTGTAGCTGGTAGATGGGAAAGTAAGCATCCCCTGTACTCAGCACACTTCCGTTTACTCACTTCCCAAACACACCACAGCAGCCCTCTCCCCGGGGCCAGTGCCTCTGGGGTGCTGACTGCTATTGTTCTGGTGGCTCCTGCCCCGGTCATCTGACAGCACAAGTCTCTGTGTGACCAGCGCGTTGTCTTTTTCATCCTGAAGCCAGGGTGTGCAATCTGTTTAGATTATTTTTCTGCAGTAACAGAACGAAAATTCCTTTTTGAAAGATGGCACATCTTTCTGGTTTTTCAGGTAGATGACAACAGAACCATATCTTGCTATTGGTTGATCTATATACTACATAGTAAAAAAATCTACAAAACAAAACTAATTTACAAGACTTCCAATTTGTACCTATGGAGGGAAAATAAGGGAAATTATAACTATTGACTAAATTATAGAAACAAAGTCCTAGCCTTTTGCATAGGTTATCATCATTATTATGAGTATTACTATTCACTATGTTTACAAGTCAGTTTCACTTCAATTTATTTATTTTTTTTTTATAAATCATAGCTGTGTACATTAATGCAATCATGGGGTACAATGTGCTGGCATTATATACAATTTGAAATATTTTCATTAAACAGGTTAAAATAGACTTCACTGCATTTTCTTAGTTATTGCATTAAGACATTTATATTCTACATTTAGTAAATTTAACATGTGCCCATGTAAAATACACCCTAAGTGTGGTCCCACCAATTACCCTCCCTCTACCCATCCTCCCTCCTCCCCTCCCCCTCTCCCCCTTTCCCACTTTTCTTGGGCTATTGGGTACAATTGGGTTATACCCTTCATATGAAAGCTATAAATTGGTTTCACAGTAAAGTTGAGTACATTGGATACTTTTTCTTCCATTCTTGAGATACTTTGCTAAGTTGTTCCATCTCCATCCATGTAAACTTGAAAGAGGTAAAGTCTCCATCTTTCTTTAAGGCTGCATAATATTCCATGGTGTACATGTACCACAATTTAATTTATTAATCCATTCGTGGGTCGATGGGCACTTGGGCTTCTTCCATGACTTAGGAATTATGAAATGGACTGCAATAAACATTCTGGTGCAAATATCTTTGTTATAAAGTGCTTTTTGGTCTTCTGGGTATATACCTCATAGAGGAATTGAAGGATCGAATGGCAGGTCTATTTTTAGATTCCTAAGTGATCTCCAAACATCTTTCCAAAAGGAACATGTTACTTTGCATTCCCACCAGCAGTGCAAAAGTGTTCCCTTTTCTCCATATCCACAAGAACATCTCTGGTTTGGGGATTTTAGTGATGTGGGCTAATCTTACTGGGGTTAGATGATATCTCAAAGTGGTTTTGATTTGCATTTCTCTGATGATTAAGGATGACGAACATTTTTTCATGTGTCTGTAGGTCATGCACCTATCTTCTTCAGAGAATTTTCTCTTCAAGTCCCTTCCCACCCTGAAATGGGGTCACTTGTTCTTTTCTTGCTAATATGTTTGAGTTCTCTGTGGATTCTGGTTATTTAACCTTTGTTGGAGACATAACCTGCAAATATCTTCTCTCATTCTGAGGGCTGTCTGCTTGCTTTACTTACAGTGTTCTAGGCTGTGCAGAAGCTTTATAGTTTGCTCAGATCCCAGTAATGTATTTTTGATGTTGTTTCAATTACCCATGTGGTCTTCCTTTTAAAATATTCACCCAGGCCAATTTCTTCAAATGTTTTCCCTCTACTTTCTTCTAGTATTTTTGTAGTTTCATGTCTTAAGTTTAAGTCTTTAATCTAGGGAGAGTCTATCCTGGTTAATGGTGAAAAGTGTGAGTCCAGTTTTAGTCTTCTACAGGTTGCCAGCCAGTTCACCCAGCACCATTTGTTAAATAGAAATCTTTTCCCAACTGAATGTTTTTAATTGAAGATCAAATAATGGTAAGTAGCTGAGTTCATCTCTATTCTGTTTTATACATTTACCTCTCTGTTTTTGTGCCATTACCATGCAGTTTGGATCACTATTGCTTTATAGTATAATCTGAGGTTTGATAGCATGATTCCTCCTGCTTTGTTTTTATTTCTGAATAATGTCTTGGCTATACAAGGTTTTTTCTGATTCCATATAAAATGAAGTATTATTTTGGAAATCTTTAAAGTATGACAGTGGAGCTTTAATCGGGATTGCATTAAAATTGTATATTGCCTTGGGTA